>JAZHYW010003858.1:0-112779 GCA_037355805.1 Ixodes ricinus | reverse complement strand
TCCACAGGTTGCAAGTGTCGCATAGATGCACCCTATTGCAGATTTGTGAATGGTTTCAGAAAACTTTGCATGTCACTACAAAAGCAGGTGGCAATGGTGATGCATGTGCACTTGTGGAGTGGTGTCACGTGCATAGTCCTGGCGTTCTAACGAGATCAAGGGCAGCGGCGTAGACTTTCCATTTTCACGGGGGGGGGAGGGGGGCAGGCTGAGAAGTTCTCCGGGGGGAGGGGGGTGCTGCGAGCTTACCTTCTCGCCAGAACTGGAGATTGAAGCTAACGAAGGCACGCTGGCATTCCATTTCCCATGTATGTTGTCAATAAAGGCAACGTGGGCGTTAGTTTGATTACATGCCACTACTAAAAGCTTGTTACATGGCACGTAAACAGCGTCTCGGTAAGGATAATGGCCCGGGCCCGGAGGGGCTGTGCCCCCTCGGATCCCACCAAGGGGGGCACGACCCCCGATGCCCCCGTAGTCTACGCCTATGATCATCGGTGAGAACGCGTTACATTACAAGAAATATTCGATGGAATCATTGACTTTGCTGGCCATGGCTCGGGTTCCTGTTGGCGCTGTTACTAGCATTAATCAGTATAGCTAGGCAAAGTTAGTCATGGGGGCCTTGGGCATGGCTCGAAGGAATGTGAATGTGGTAGTTTAGTGGCAGTATGCTGGCAGGGAATTGTCTGTCGTGTCCCACAGCTCGCTGGGCTTTGATCACCTCACTTGAAGCTGATGCAAAGAGTGCAACTACCACCCTTGGCATAGTAGCGCCCCTCAACAGTGGTCAATGGGTATTGCGCAGATAGGCATGCCCAGTGGTATGCTTCGAGTAGTGCCAGCCTCGATGTGCATTGGAAAATCTGGTATGAGCAGAGGTTTGTATGTTTCCATTGCACTCGGAAGAATTGTTGGTCCTACTACATTGAGAAATGAGTACATACTAATGAAAGTGTGTGCTTTGAGATAAAAGAAATATCCAGCTTGCTTGGGATCATGATAATGGTTATCGAAATTGTTTAAGTTGTTGATCGCGTGAAAAATTAGCCTAGAATGTGTATCAGCATTGAGTGTCACTGGTGAGGGCTACAGTTGCATTGGCTGCCATAAATCTGCCACAGAAAAACGCTGGTGATTATGCCTGAAAGTATTCGAGTTTGGATCATTAGTGAAATGTCTGGGCTGCGCGGAACTGAGCGCTGCATGACAACCATACATGCGTTCATCGGTTGTTTTGTACGTCACCATCATCGGCAAAGTGGGCGACTGACCACGTCTACCGGCGCAAACCGAGCTTCGCGCGGATGATCACGAAGGATGATGATAAAAGCGGCAGACGCGATCGCGACAGTCGGTGCCAGGGTAAAACGGTCGACGGGACGAGACGCATTCAACCGGAGTCTGGGTTGTTTCGTGTTTTTAACGAACTATTACACCTGTTTCTGCGTTCCGTCTTTCGGCTAAGAGTGATGCATTGAAAGGCCGGCGTAAGAATGTCGAATACACCACAAGTGTTAGACGTGCAAGCTACGAGAAACATTGTTAGAGAACCAGAAAGCAATGCACAAGCCCTAGCACACCCACACTTGCGAAACTGGAACGGAATTAACACAATACCATTTTCGCGTAAAATGCAAACAATCGCCGATGTCGTGTTCGCGTTGACAGTGCGGTTTTGTCGGTCGTAGGAACAGCGCCGACAGCGCCGTCACTTTCATATAGCAAACAAGATCCGATCCGACATGAAGAAGTCGCCGTCACTCTATCAGATTCTGATAGAGTACGGCTCTACGCCGTCACTCTATCAGATGTATTTTTCTCCTAGCCGAGCTAAACCATTTGGCGTAGTCAAGCCAAGACGCCTTGAAGTATACTTTTCGTCCGCTAACAGTGCTGGACGAGCTCCCCTCCTGCCCACCCCCACGTCTCCCCTCCAACCCTTCCCCACATTCCCGAGACCCGTCCATTCCCCCTTCCTCTCTACCCCGTTAATATTATTCCGCATGTATTTTGTCCACGAAATGGGAAAAATTCAGTTAGCTTGTTTTAACAAGAAATCTTTCAAAACAAAAGACGAGAGGTCTGGCGTAGATCCTGCTGTGCGTTGAAACATCCCAAAATCTTGAAAGGCTTCTATCTGATCAAGGACTTCAAAGTTGTGTCCACAATGGGCTAGACATCTTATTCAACTTGATACACACACGAATTAGGACATCAAATCAAATAGAGATTGTGAAGCAACACCTTTTTTACTGGACGTGCCAAGCGAATCCTATATGAATCGGTTTTCCGCAATTGTTTTTCTTTTTCTTCAAACAGGCTAACAACTTGATCCATCCATTGGATGGAGGTAAGAGCTCAAGTGCACATTTGGCTCTTCAGACGGTGCTAAACCATATCGAATGAGAGCGATTTGTTTTAAAATTAACTCTACGAGTGTTCAGCCGGCTGGCTGTACTAGTGGTCTAATGAGGTTAAGGCGAATACTACCGGCCAGTTTCGCTTGGTTGCAATTCTTTCGTCTTTACTTACCTAAAATAATTCCGAAAGAACCAAGAATACTTTGGTAATAATCACCAAAATTATAATTAAATTGTGTTATAAAAATAAAAATACGCAGTTCTTTAAGTCACTCTGATAAACCCGTGAAGCACATATTGCCTCGAGACGACATTATGCGATCTTTCATGATTTGCTACGCCTGTCACTGAAGCTTTGGTTTTTCTTTCGTATGAGCTTCACATATTATAAACTTTGGCGTACTGCTTCCTTAAAATACTAATCAAAACAGGTATAAATTTATTAAAAAGTGAGTGCAAGAGCTATATGTTTTTGAGAAAAAATGTATCACTGGGTTCTGCTCTGACAAAGGACGCCTCTACAGCCTTCAGTTTAAGTAGATTTGGATTGCGAGGAGATAATTTGTTAATCGAAGTATGGCAAGGAAGTACGTCTGTCGAGCCTGCTTAGCTATCTATTGACATCTATGTTCAGTTGTGCTCTGCGCTATCTCTCAGTGCGCAATAAATTTAAGATCCACCCCGTGAGGCCATCAGTCCATGAGGAGAGCTGAGCCTTGTCATTTCGGTGCCAGATGTGCGCGCAAAGAGTCGTCTGCGGACGATAATTTACACCATGCCCGTGGTTAACTCTCCAGGAGGTGTCCAGACCCGATGCTCCACCTCACAACATGCACAAACTAAGGCCGCCTGGAGGATGTTCGTCTTCGTTTTTTCTCGAGCATGTTGTTTTACATTAATATTGAAAGTATATCATATATATGTTTTTTTAACCAACATGTGGAACACTTTTCCTGAATGTGACCACCCTAATTCAAATGAGTTTCGCCAAAACAAAATACAAAATCTACAAAAACAAGAGCGGCCAGGACGCGCTCGTGCAGCGCGAACGCGGAGAAGGCTTGGCCGCTCGGCCGTCTGCTCAGGCGGAAGTTTCGCAGTTACTTTGAATCGATAGTTGGTGCCAGGTCGTGTGGGGTGAAATATAGGAGAAAATTAGAAGTAATATTCTGGTGTAAACAACCAGCTTGTCCTGAGCTCTAAAATGTCAGCCAAGGACCTTTAGATTTTTTGTTGTTGGTGCTGCTGAAAACAACATTATTGAATCTCCTACCGAAAAGTTGGTTGGCTTCATTACACACCACGTTTGTACGCCTAGGTGTCTCCACCGCATGGCACCCACACATACTATTTGCCCTCTCCCTTCCGCTTGACTGTGCTCGGAGCCGACAGGCATTGTGTAACTATATAGGAAACGCTGGTATGACACGCTGCAGACGGTGGCTGCGGACCGAGAATGCCGAACTCTGAATGACTCGCCGCCAATGGTCGCCTACCTACGAAATATGCTGGAATAATCATTTCTCGCCTTTGGTCATAATACGTCTGCTGAGCTTAAATTAAATTGACGAAAACAGTCGCGATTTATAGCAGGCGACAAGTAATACTTAGCCCAGCTACGTACACCTCTTTTAGGTCTCCTTTGAATTCTGAAAAAAAAAAGCTCACCGGACAGAAGCTCAACGTATAAAACTCACTGAGCGGAAGTTCACCCTCTTTTACAGACGCGGACAAAAGCTTACCAGTAGAAGATTTCATGTTTGTCTTAACACGGACGCGGACAAATTATGTTCATGCATGCGACAATTACATGCGAGGACAAATTAAATCTGACAGGCACATGGACTGTTGATCAGACTGGAAACCAGTTCATCGATTGGTAAGAAGCGAATGCTCTCCCCTTCTGCTTCTAGCAGTCTTGATCGATGTCGGTGTACTTGAAGTTCTCCGTGACATAAATTTTGATTTCAAATCTTTGCGTCTGTGCCTGCTATTTCTAGAATTCCCTGTTTTCAGAACTTGTATTTTTATATATTTCCGAGGGTGTTTTACGGGATTCAGTTTTGTTACATTTTAAATTCTTCAAAACTTGGAGCTTAATCTTACTCGGTTATTTTATCAAAATGTAAATTATAAATATACCATCAAAAGCTTAATCTAAATTTATGATACTTATACTCACAGGTATCGAAATGTATTTCCGTAGATGCATTCGGCGTTGGCGCCCTTGCGAATGACAGTGCTAGCTGCTCCAAAAAGAATCTTTAAAACATGTTTTGTTAAAATAAAATCCGTGATTTGCAATACCTAAGCACGCATAAAACCTTCATCTGCCCTCCCGACACTGTGAAATCTACAAAATCTACAGGTTCACATCTTTACCCTCGATAAAAACACAAGCCTTTTCCGACTAAGAAATACAAATAGTATAATCCAAAATAAAGTCGAAACAATGGCTCTTGTCTTGGCCCTGGAGTACCTGGGCACGTTGCATTGACCGAACCTTGACGAGATCAGCCGGAAACGTTTCGCTGTCAAGAGCCCAAGATAAATAAATAAAGGAATTGGCTTTACCTGCAATAACTAGTCTTGAGCTAAGACAGACTGTATTCACAAAACTATTGAGACGCTTTTATTTAAGCGTGTCTCTTGCTCCAATCTGTTCCCTGCTTGTCCCCTACGTGACATCTATTCATCTTCTTACACCCGTCACACTACTCCCCCTCCAAAAATAAATACTTCTGATTCTTATTTAAGGTACTGATGCCCTCGTAGTGAGCAAGGTGCTTCCTGTGTACGACAAATTTCCGGGAACGAGTCTTGTGTCTCACACAGTACACCACGTCCTTATGACGGGCGACAAGATTGAATGGCCCTTACCAGTTTCCTTGAAGTATTGATGAAAATCCTCGTTTTCGTAGTGAGTTATAAAGCCACACTCTTTCACTTGGTTTAAAAGCCTCGTTCGTGATGTGCTCGTCATGGAGGGCCTTCCTGCGCTAGAAACTATAGACAAGCGGCTTCTGATGAAGTCTTGGGTCTGTTTAAGATGTGTCATCAGGTCATTAAATGACTCCGGTTGAGGGGGACTGTCAGGCGGCCTTGAGAAGGCGAGGTCGCATGGCATTCGAATTTCCCGCCCTAACAGAATCATCTAAGGCGCCTACCCGGTTACTTCATGAACCGCCGTTAGGTAGGAGCACAGAAAAAAAGGAACAAATTCGTTTTAGTCGACTTAGTGGCTGTTAACAAACATTACCATATGCTGCAGTATGGTGCGATTAAAGCGCTACACGAGTTCATTCGACTGAGGATGGAGTGGCGTCGTTCTTGTCTTGGTTATGTTAAATTGTTGACAAATATCTTGAAATACTTCGAACTCAAAGTTCCGCCCTTGGACGGAATACAGCGACAAGGGGTCGCCGTCTCGGGATATCCAGTGAGGTACCAAGCATCTGCAACAACAGGGGCAGTCTGATCAGCAAAGGCGATAGCTTCTGGCCATTTAGAAAAGTTGTCCACAATAAGGAGTAGGTACCAGTTTTCAGTTTTTGATAGTGGGTTAGACCTAGAATGTCGATGGGGATACCTCAGAATGGTGCTCCACTGATGCATTCTTTCAAGAGTGCGTGCGCTTTCTTGTTTGGGCCCTTACGCGAGGCGCACATGTCGCATTGCCGGCACCATAACCCAACGTCATTATGGCACTGCAACCGGTAGGGGCGCTCGCGTATCTTCCGAAGATTGCGATTGATGCCAAATCGGCTTCTTTCAGGACTGCTGTGAAGCTGCCTGAAAATCAGGGCGCTCAACTCGTGCGGTGTCACGTGCTGCCACATGACTCGGTCACCAGCTGGTGATTCCCAGCGTCAATACAGAAGTTTGTTGCGACATTCCAGCGTGTCCTAGTGGGCCCAATATCTTAAGACTTCTGGAGAAAGCTGCAATATCTCGTTGCGGGCTGGTCGGCGACCGCTTCGCTTCCATTTGACACAAAGGCCGACAGCAAGGTCGCGCAACTGGCCTTCTTGGATATTTTTAGGTGACCACATGTTGTTAGAGATGACTACCTGTCAGCGCGTTTTGTCCAGGTAGATTTACGCCGGACCATGCTCAAGCACTGTCAACTGGAACCGTCACTAAATTGTATTCTGCAGAGGGCGTCAGCTTTTCTGTGACGTGGTCCGGCACGATGTTTGATCTCAAAGTTGTACTGCTGAAGTTGTTCCAGCCAGCGAGCCACTTGTCCATCTGGCGCCTTGAAATGAAGCAACCATATCAAACCTGTGTGGTCTGTACGAATGATGCATTTTCAACCGCACAAGTAATGATTGAAGTGAGAGAGCGCATTCAGTAAAGCAAGAAGCTCGCGTCTGGCGGTGCAATAGTTATGCTGTGGTTTTGTTAAGGATTTGCTGGGTTATCCGATGACTCGCTCGTGGCCCTCTTGATATTTCGATAGAATGCCACCGGCCTCAGTATTGCTTGCATCTGTATCAAGAATTAATACGTCTTTTTCTCATGGGCCAGTCACTGCGGAGGGCGACGTGAATGCCTGCTTGAGTGCCTCCAAGGAGTCTTGCCGTTCGGTGGACTAGTTGAACACCATAGACTTCAAAGTCAGAGCATAAAGCATTTTCGCAACTCGTAAAAAACAGCAACAGATCGCCGGTAGTCAGTCGCCAAGCCAAGGAAGCTTAGAACATCCGCACCTGATGGTGGGGTTGGCGAGTCGGTAATGACACAGAACCTCGCCGGCTCAGGGAAAACTCCATTCGATAAAATGACGTGTCCTAGATGCCCAGTTTCCTTAGCAAATAAGGTGCATTTTCTCGGCGTTAGTTTCAGGTTTGCGTCCTGAAGGCGCTGGATAACCCTATTGAAAAATATTTGAGGTTCAAACGGGTGGCAAACTTGTCGACCCGCTTGAATCAAACGGGTGCCAAACTGGTCGATCCGTTTGGATAAAACGTGATATGAAATACGGGTACCTGTTTGATACGCTACCCGTTTGATACGGTACCCATTTGACACGGGTGCTCGCATGATACGGTCGCTCGTTTGATACGGGTGCTCGTTTGATCGGTGTGACCGGTCGACCTGGAGCGTGACCACACATTTGAACGCGCCATTCGAATAGGGCAAATTATTCGCTAGCCCTAAATGGGTATCGACTGGAAGGATGGTAACCTTACACTTATTTTAGACGTCCCGAAACTCATAAACCTATTTCAAAAATGTACTCGCGAAGGTGCTTGAAAATGGGTAGGAAAACAGACACAAAATGTTGTTTTCGTTTCTCCTAAAAGTTTATTACAGCCTATCCCGTAAACAAGTACAAGCGTGCAAACGGTCTGTGAAATGTGAAGAGGCACTCTAAGCTTTTATACAACTGAAAAGATTGCAAAGCAAACAAGAACCGAGGTAATTCTAGACTATAATGGAAGACTTTTGCAAAATTATTGCCGCGAGAATTCACGCTGCATAATTTATAGATAAACTGGAAGAGCACGCGTAGAAGAAGGGTCAATCATTGTAAACAAGTAGGTTGGAGTGCACTTACTATAATAATAGCAGACTTGAAAGATGTAATCCGATATATATGTCGACATGGTCAAAGCAGGACAACCACACAAACACCAAAACGAGAAGGAAGGCTCCTCGAATTTTCAACACAATGCGGCGCACAAGCTGCCATTTGCCGAACCCAACCAAACCGCGAGAATTCCGGACTTCTTTGAAGAATCCCTTGTTGCCGATATACGTGTAGGACTTTTCGAACACTGATAGTTTTGGTGCACATCGAATACGTTGTTGAGAGACATCCTAATAAGACCGCAAGGTTAGGCGACATATCGAAGCAGAGAGGACGACTCGAACGAACTTCGAGCTGCGACTGACGAGAAGCAGAAAAAGAAAAGGCGGCTGCCCGGAGCACCCTTCCGAATCTCGATGCTTATCAACGTGTAGCTCGCGGGCTGCTGCGGGTCACGTGACAGAGGTTACAAGAGAGAGGAAGAGGCGCGGCGAAGGAGCAAAACACCGGAACAGCCCGTACTCTCTCCCCATGCATTCCAGTAAGACGTGTTTATAGCTACAGAAAGCAGGCGAGTCGTGCGCATTTCAGCACGCTCGAACGCAGGAAATTGCGCCGGCCGCTAGTGTTGCGCCCCATCCACGGTGGAAGAAATACATTTAGGTGGTGACACTGGCCGCTCTTCCCGCGAGGAGCGAGCGACCAGATCTTGTTCGGAGCTAACATCGAACCCTGTTTCACCTTATGATGTACCGCAGGAAATGCTACAAGCGCGAGCTCCTTGCTCCGGTGCACATCTGGGCGGCTCAAGCTCTCATGACTTAAGAGCGGCTGCCAACGCTATGAGCTCCCGCTTCTAGCCTTCGCAACGGTGCAACATAAGGTGAAAGGGAGTATAGTTACTTCCGCGCCGCCACGGAGGGTGCTGAGGTGTGAGTACCGTGGGTATGAGGTTTTTCATCGGCCGCCACGATTTCAGGGGCGTAGCTTGCTCGTTCTTTTCGCGGTGTGCTTGTGGTGTGCGGCCAGTGGCTGGACTGATTTTTGTTTTAGTGCTGTGTAGATCAAAGGTGCCACCATCGTGCACGAAGGTGATCCTTAACCCAAGGAAGAGGTGATGCTATAAGGATGGAAAAGACGTGCTTCGTTCCCAACTGCAATTCAGGGTACCGGAACTGTGCAGAGCGAGTGTCCTTATTTAAAGCTCCATCGAATGACGTTCGCTTGGAGCAGTGGCGTCGTGCAATCCCGAGGGCCGATCGCAAGTTACTACCTAGTCTCCTCATCTCGTTGACCAAGTGAAGACCAACCTTCACAGACTAATTTCTGTCGAAGACTGGGAATGCGAAGATGTCTGGGCAGAAAAGGCTGAATAAATCAAGGCTGTGGACTGCGCACTATATTGCGTAGCTGGGTTATTGAGTGTGAAAATGAAAAAAATGCTACACGTTGCCCTGCATGCCGATCCGCTTCCAGCATCGACAAAAACACTTCTGCTGAAGCAGCACTGACAAACGTGAAGAACAGAGGAGGCCCAACACCCCAACACCCCAACAAGATACTTTTCCAGCTACTGAAGAAAGCGAAACAGTTCTTCGTGGAAAATAAAAGCCACTAGACTGTCTACAGGGACACAATCCACAGTGTACTTGACACATGCACAATAACGTTTCCATGCGCTCAACACAAAAAAGAAACAGTTGCCCAGTTGATCCACTACTACTTCAGCATGCGAATGCGACAACACTGTCAGCATATTACCATCAGCATGAACGAACAAGCTCAAGAAAAAGAAATCAGCAAAGCAGCGGTCGTTTTAGTTTAAGAGCATAAGCGAGAAACACAGGATATAGGAGATTGCGTTATTTGGTAGTATGAAGTGAATTCAGCTTTTGTGTACATTTTAAAAAGAAAATATTTGTTAAGTCTTTTTTTTTCGGATGAAATGTGATTTATGTCCTACAACCGCTACCATTGTTTGACTTTCAGTCACTGTGTCATCATGTCAGTCAGTATGTCATCATACTGTGTCATCATTTTAGTCACTATATCATTAAAGATACATTTTTTTCTGCTCACAAGGTTTGTATTTTCCATACTACAAGTTGACATTGTATGTATAAACCATTTGTAATGATATAACCTTTATGCGCATGTAAAGAATTAATTTGGCGCCACTATGTAACGTTATTAGAATTTTTTGTTCAATAAGAAGGCAGGAGCAGGGTGGAAAAAATCACCCGACCTCCTATAAAGCCACGCAATGTCTGTAAACAATTTACAGAACTGTTATCAAACATGCTGTCTCAAAAAACATGCGAGCACGACCCAGCTGTTTACTCTAAATTACTCTAAATATTGAAGCCCCAGTAGATTATGCCGGGAAGTTTTATATTTATACGAGTATTTTTGTCACGTTAAGTCATAATCGGAACGTTCTCGTTTAAACAAAAACAGGAACCGCAGGGGGAAAAGGCAATCAGTGCTAGTGCGCCAACACAAATCCATCATTTCAGTACACAGTACACAGGGACCAAGTAAAACATGCATAATTTCCTTCACAAGCCCTTTATAAAAGCCTTCACAAGCACCTTTAAACTTAAGCGCCATCTATCCCCGTGCGCGTGAAGCGCGCTCGCGCGTCGAACATAATGTTGTCGCCCCTTGAGACAGAGTCATCACCTAAATGTATTTCTTCCACCCTGGCCCGAACGAAGATAGCACTCAGTGCGAGCTCGTAGTTTGACTTCTGCAATGGTGAGCGTGCTCTCGCAATATTCGATGTTCTTGCAGCCACGTGCTCGTCCGCTACCTTCGCTGCGTCTTCAATTGAGGTGAAACGTAATCTAGAAGTATATTCTTTCACGCGCTTGCGTCTTCCGCGAGAGGGATTCAAGCTGAATAAGTAAATTGAGCCAACAAATATGCGGAAGTTTTAAAGTTGTGTCAAAAATATCAGATCGCCAACGTCACGCGTTTACGTAAAAAAGGCATTGTTTATTGGAGTTGCGGTTAAAGCGAACATCTGCGCAATTAAAATATAAATACAGTTACTGGCATTATGCGGACCATTTGAAATCGATGAACCGGCGCTCCCAGCCTTCCGGAAACAGACTGCCACGGCTGAAACAGGCGTACCGATGCCTCCGATCTGTACGTTCAGTATCAAACGGGCTTCGGAGAGCCGTTTGATTAAACCGGTGCAGTTTGACAGTCACCGGACACCCGCTTGTTTGCAACATGGTCACCGGTTTGAGCAATGTGTGCCAACGTTGCCCAAACGAGTGTCTCATTTGCACAGACGAGAGATCCGTTTGCCAAATGAGTGCCCTGTTTGCCCAAATCGGTGACCGTTATGGCTCATATGGGGACCCTTTGAGCCTTACGAGCGACCCCTTTGACAAACTGGTGACCGTCATGGCTAAACTGTTACCGGTATGAGCCCGTTTACATTCATATAGGCGCCAAATGGTTTTTTTAGAAGAGAACCAGCTCCAGATTTCTCAAGTGTTCGGCGAATGTCTTCCCAAGGACCACGATATGGTCTAAATAAACAACGCACGCGGACACGGTTAGTCTCTAAAACACCTTATCCATCAGACGTTGGAACGTTGTAGAACCATTACACAGCCCAAATGGCATCAGTGTGAACAGGTAGAGTGCACAGCCTGTGTTAAAGGCTGTTTTTTTCGCGGTCAGGTGAATATACTGGAACCTGCCAGTAGCCGCTCTGCAGGTTGAGAGTGGACTACCAAGTTAAACCCTCGAGCGCGTCTAAGATGTCATCTGTCCAGGGTAGCGGAAATACATCCTTCTTTGTTTCGTCATTTAGCTTTTTCTAATTACGCAAAATTGGGTAGATTCATTCTTCTTTTTACCAGGGTGATCGTCGAAAAGCAGGGTCCATAAGCCGGCTCAATGACACCTTGTGTGAGCACTTCTTGAAAAAGGTCATGTACGTGCGAGCGCTTAGCCAGGGGCACCCTGCGAGGAAGCTGTCGAATGGGCGCAGCCTTACCGGTTATAATGTGGTGTGCGGTCAGACTTTTTATTTCCAAATTGGTGCTGCTAATGCTGAATGCCGTAGAAACACGAGATAGGAAGTGTATTACAAGAAAACGTTAACCTATAGAAGTCCAGAAGCTGTAGCCTCGTATAGCGGAATAAGGTGACCGTACAGGTAAACAGAACAAGAGCCTCGCATGGTCGCAGCTGCAGTTTGGCACAAAGCAACTGTTGGTTGAGCATCTTTGCTTGGAAGAAGACAGTCTGTTCTGCTGTGGCCTTTTTTGGTAACTCGAGCAAGTCATCGTCGGAAGGCTGTGGGGCGAATGATGCATGTTTGTCCACCGTGACGCCTTGCGAGTGGCCTCCACTTAAGATGCATGCGTGTGAGCGGCCCAAAATGTGCAGGGATGGAAATAACGCACGGCGTCTTGGATCTCTTCAGATGCAATAGCATCAATAAACGCCGCAGTGCTGACAGCATCCACTGTGTCTTTTGAAGACCCGAGAAGCGACAAGCGTCCAAGATGCTTGATGTCGTCAGGGAGCTGGGAGAACGTCTCACCGGATGCTTGTCGTCGATGACGTAGCTCAACATGGTGAAGGTGACGTTGAGGCCTATCGCCAAAATGTTCTTCTAACGCCTGGACCAACAAGCTGTACGAACCACGGGATTCTCGTGGCATGTGGACCGCTGAGGTTGACTGCAATTACTTCTGCCTGCTGCTCCTCTGTCCAGCGATTGGCTTTAGCAAGAATCTCGAACTGGGTTACGTTGGCGGACCCTGTGCCAGTGCAATCAAATTGAAATGGCAGCAGCATATGGCGAGGCGTAGATAGAGGTATATTCGGTGCGGCATTTGTCGTCACTGATTTCGACAGAACATGGACCTGCCTGTGAATGTCCTGGCTAGAACAGTGCTCGCGGACTAACAACAAGCGCTACCGATATTCGTGCGAATAAATTTGACAGATCCTCCAAAAGGGCCGCGCCTCTGTGCCTTAGTTCCTGCTCGGTCCGTTGGTGGTGTGCATCTAGCAAGGCTTCAATGGCTGATAAAATGTCAGTTTATATGTTAGGGTCGATGGAGTCGGGAACCGGCCGGGGCTTGATAGCTTTTCTGGTTCGCGGGATCTCATCATCAGGCTGTCGATGAAGGTCCATGCGTGCTGGCAGTAGGAGTCTTGACTAGAAATCTCACTTCTAACACCAATTGTCACGTTTATATTAAGCATTGCTCCTGCCCCAATTTTTCCCTGCTCGTACCCGACGTGCCCCCTCTTCCTATTTTGACACCCGTCAAAATATTGTTGTTTTGTTGTTTTTCGTTTATTTTTGTGACTTCGACATTCGGAGTTCTTGAGAAAAATCCGAATCGACGCGCATTATAAAGCTAAGCATTTTTCTGAGTACAGTATATGCGATATATTTGAAAACAAGGTTCCACATTTATGGCTCATCTCTTGACAGCGCAGCATGATAGGGTTCGATGGGGTACCAGTTCCCGTAATATGATGCACTGTCCATCTTATCCCCACTTTAGGGCAGCCCGCGTTTCGCCAGGTTAGCCAAATAAAAGAAGAGAGATTTGTACCGGGTCTCTTAAAAAAAAACGGGTGAGCTTTTGTTCGCTACGCATTTGTCCTGTGAGCTTTGCCGGGTGAGCTTTTGTCCGGTTATCGTGATATTTATAAGGCCGAGCGAAAACATTGTACTGCCCATCGCATACTCCTTGGTACGATTCAAGCCGAGCCCTTTGGTGAATCTCACTAGTTTCTATGATATTTTCTTTGTTCTTTTTATGCATAACCGAGAAAGAATGTGTATAAAATAATGAATTTGAATGAACCGTTTTATATTATGTAAACCAAAGGTTACAAACTCGCTGAACAACAAAATATTTGGCGCCGTGGGGCCAATGCTTCTGGTCTGCCAATATCCTGTCGTGTAGGCAAACTATGCAGTCATTTTTGCTTCGAACGTAAAGGGATTACTTACAATTAGCTCTGCTGGATTTATGTTGCAGTGGCGTGCATGTAGCGATTCTTCGTCATATTTAAGCGCAAAGTATTTCGCACGAAATCCAGCCTCTGAAATTTTGTGCTAAAACGTTCATGCATAGTACTATTCAAAAAAGGTCGCCGCGGAAAGTGTAAGTTTGAATCTACACGCGAGATATGCAATAGAATACATACGTGTCGTTGTAGTCACCACGCTGGAGGACGTGCCTGCTGTCATAGTTGAAGCGTCTGGAAGAGGTACCAGAGAACTTTTAGTGTTAGAGCCGCCAAGCGCAAGGTCGGTCGCATTTGCTCTTTCAGAATTGATTAAGGATATTGTGATGCCTTTATTGCTTTTGACAAAAATTTAATATTTTAGCAAAATTAAAACATTGTGTCAATGTTTCACCGTTTATTACCCTCTGTTGAAAGCCATAACACGCTGCAAAATATTGTTATATTGAATAAGGATAAAATGTCAGTTATCAAAGGACAGAAACCATAAATTTTCATTGGTGTCCTTTCGTACAATTACTTGTCACCTGAACAAATTACCCTCTCCGATCAATTAACCTTCGTATCTTTGATTATTAATTATATTAGTAAAGTAGACCTGTAAACTTCAAAAAATATTAATTGCTAATTGGTTTACCTGACCTTGTTCGGTCTAATTCGCACAGGTCTTTACTCAGGTAGCAGTGATTTCTGGGCCAAAACTTGGCTTGTGTCTGGGAGTTTAGGGAATTGAAAAGCCCGAAGAAGCCAAAGTAGAGCCAAACCTGACCTCCCTTGGAAACAGTCTGGGTATTTTGGCCCTAATTCGCCAAACAAGTTCCAAACTTAGGCTTCACTGAATGGTAGTTCAGCTGTAATATGGCATCTTTTGGGCCTAAATCGCCTAACAATTGCCAGGGTTAGGCTTCTAGTATATATATATATATATATATACATGGGCTCAATCGAAGATGGCGATAGAAACGGTAGCGATGTTGAGTGACCCTTATTGAAAATCGCTCTGATGGGACTTAATGATTTTTTTAAAGGGTGCGAAGGGGACTTTAGGAATTTCTGATATGTTCGAAGGGGGCACCGATATTTTCTGGTGGGTTCGCTGGCCCCATCAGATGCTGTCCTGAAATGTCTAAGTGCGCTTTACAATGCCTTGAAATGTCTGAAAGCCTGTCAAAAAATTTTCTAATGGGGTCGGGAAAACCTTCAGGCTTCTTGAGATGTCTGTGGGCACCGGCCCTTAGGCGGAGAAAACACATTTCGCATAATTAGAACATAGCTGCTCATTGTACGCACCGCGAAAAAAACTATTTGGAGAATCCCGATCGTATGTGTGTACGGTCAGATTTTTATTACTGCACTTCTATCAAATACGAGTGGGCTCCTGGACCCGTCTGTCACTGCCCGGGTGTTCGGTCGCCAAAGGGCCACTGAGGGCGACCGCCCCATGTGGAGAATTGACGAGCCGCGGGCCGAGTGGTGTTGGCCGAGCGGCGTTTTGAGGTGAACGCAATCCTGTCCGCTCGAAGCAAAATTCGTGCAACCATAAATAAAAAAATAAAAAAAGCCGAGAGCAATGCGCGTTTTTCAGGAAGAGGGACGCTCGCGGGAGCGACTCGTTCCGAGAACCGGTTCCTCCGGGGACGGTCCCCAAAGAGCACCCCGTATTGCGCCTCTCTCCGCCCGGCGATGGGAAGAGGGTGCAGGGCTGCCAGGCCAGCGGCCGGTGGGAGACGGTGGTGTGAGGAAGCCGCCAGGATGCCGCTATAGCCATTTTCTTTCCACTCGTGGGCGGTTTGCTTCTTACCGCGCCGTGGATATCTGGAATGGACCTGTTTTTGCTGTTTCCTCCAGAAAGGTGAGCATGGCTTTGAGAGCTCGCCCCTTGGTCTGTTTTGATCCGTGCAGTTTCTTCCTGAGTTACGCAGGTGAACCCCAGTTCGGCGTTGGCCGCCTTCAGCAGCGCTCGAGCGCCATCGTGTTCAGCGCATTCAAGGAAATGGTGGCCGGTGTCGGCTTACTCTCTGCAAAGCGTGGCAGTCGGAGTCAGCGTCCCAACGCATGTTGTGCCTGCGCACAGGGATTATGTCACTGTGGTTCCTGAGACGGTGGATAACGGCCGCTGTCCGGACTTGTTACTTGCGCCTCTTCGTCCGTCCGACTTCAGAAGCATCCAGCGAGCGAAAAATACGCCGAAGACGCCGGCGCGACGTCATCATGGACGAAACCGTGACTGTGCTCGGGATTTCTCAACGACGGCGAGTGCGGCTTGCGAGTTCGTGGTTTTCGCTAAACGTGCTCACTGAGACTGTGTATGTGTACGTGAGGGGCACCTGCTCGGTTTTATTAGCTGAACTACCGTACATCAGGAATATACCCAGCGGCATTGTGAGTACTTTGAAAATATTTTTGTTTGTGATAAAGAAGTCAGTTGTCCGTATTTGATATGATCTCTTTCGTCTACAGCTCCTTTCGCCGGGTTTGAATATACGTTGCTTTTTATCGCCTTTTTGAGTTATGATATGCATGTAAAACTAAATGCCTGCAATAAATTGTCAATAATGTTTTGAACTCGCATTTTTGTTTATGGTTCACAATCATTTGGGCGTCTAAAGGTGATGGTCTAAAGGGTGGATGGGCTAAAGGGTCTGACGGGTTGAATGGTTGTGGGGCTAAAGGGTTTTTCTATGGGGTATCCCTGAAGGGTTTTTCAGTACGGTATTTTTGAAGGGTTTTGAAGGCCTGTGAGGTCCCATAATCCTTCAAGGCTCATGGGCCCTTTGGAAATATTTTTAATAGGGACGTGGGGCCATAACAGCGGACGATATGCCTGTTTAAAAATGTACACTTGACGGCCGGGCTGTCTCCGTCTTATGGGACACCGGTAGCAACACCATGATGGTGCGTCACTCGCTCGTCCCGGAGGCAGCACTCACGGGGACCACAGCCACATCGCGGCTGATAGATGGCCGGAGCATCGAATTTCCTGAGGCAGAAGTGAATATTACTTCCCCTATTTCACGGGTATCGCAGTGGCAAAGTGTCTGACTGCGCCCCTTTATAATGTAAAAGTCGGCAATGTTCCTGGCTCGCGTGACGCATCCTCTCCCGATACTCATTGGAAAAGGCCGGAGGGGACCTCTACAGCTCGGGGAGGAAATCGCATGAATGACGAGGAGCCCGAGCACCTCGTCGTACCCACTTCGAGCCTGGCCGGAGCAAGTGTTACTGACAACGCCGAAAAGCGCCCACCGTCGACATGGGTGCCATGTAGGTGACCACGAAGAAACCCGTGCTCGCTAAGCGCTTGCTGGGCACCGTCCAGTGGTTCAACGTAAAGGACGGCTACGGCTTTATCAACCACAACGACACGCGGGAAGACATTTTTGTCCACCAGACCGCCATCACGCGGAAAAAGCCGCAAAAGCTCACGCGGAGTGTTTACGAGGGTGAGACCGTCGAGTTTGACGTCGTCGGAGGTGGGAAGGGACGCGAGGCCGCCAATGTGACAGGTCCCGACGGTGAACCCGTACAGTGCTTCCCTTACGCCAAGGACAGAAGGCGCTTCAAAGGGCGCTGGTTCCCGAGACGGAGTCAACGCCGACTAATGCCCAACCCGCACCACGGTGTGCAGGACTCCGACGACTTCCATGACGTTGTGCTCCTGGCGGACCCCCCGCGGCCGCAACCGCCACCGCAGCGATGGCTGCACCCTGGGAGATCCTGTTTACCCGCCACTCGCGCCGTTCCAGAGGTATGACCAGGAGCTCGCTACCCGGCGAAGACAAGAGATTCCACCTCCAGTTTGAAGAGGAGGACGAATACGAGGACACCCGAGTTTAGCGGAGGCCACATCGACGCTTCTACGGGAGGTAGCTTCGCAAGGCGTGGCGGAAGGTACAGGAGTGATTCAGAGGGCTAAGATCTTCAAGCAGGAGCCCAGGAACGCGCCGCGATCGTGTCGCAAGCCGAGACCTAGGTCGACGTCGGCATCGCCTTCGAGGGCGTCCGCCGGACGTGACCGGGAGTTGAGCAGCGAACGCTCTTCAGCAGAAAGCGTCGGAAGCACTCTGAAAAAAAAAAAGAAAAAAGGAAAAGCTCGATAAGCCCGCGACCGGAATTGCTGATTCCAAGCAGTCCTCGGAGAAGAAAGAAATTTGCGAGGAAAAGCCCACGCCGCAGACCGAAGAGGCGGTCAGCGTTCTGTGAAGGAAGCGACCTTGCAGCGGCAGAATGGTCGCTACCACGATTTTTGACGTGGGAAGTAAGAATGAATTAACCACTTTGTGCACATATGGTTTGGCTACCTATCGTGTCTTAGAAGTGTGAAGAATTGAAAGGAGGTTTCGCATCAAGTGAAAATTCTGCTACGAGTAACTTGAGCACAATTATTGGTACCTTGAAATGAGGATGTACGCTGGAAAGGACAGTGGAGCCTTGCCTTGCAAGAATATTGCTATGGTGTTGAACTTATCGGGGTTCGTAAAATGTGGGGGCAGCCTACATGAGGCGTTTGCTGTGAATTGTCGTGTGAGCAGTTTTTGTTTCCTTCCAGTTGTATGCTTTCCTTTCATTCTTTCGCGTGAACTTTCTAAGCATTTTTTTGTATTGTATGCATTTCTTACGCGGGAACTCCGCGCACGTTGCTTTGTTGTTTTTTTAATCAAAAGAAAACTGGAAAAAGGGACTCTTGTGATATGCGCGGGTGAGAACCATCACCGGGCTACAGATGTTTCCGCCATGAGGTGGCGGCTCCGCGTACCACAAGATATACCACAAGAAGAGCAGCGGTCTGAGGAGCTGGCTGACCGCTGACTTCGTCCCGGTTCGAATAGGCCGGGAACTCAAGAATGCGCTGGCCTGGCCACCGCTCCCGCTGAGTGCGTCCTGGTCCCACAAGGCAGGTAACTCTGGGACTCGTCAGCCTGCCCGCCGCCCTCACTGGGTTCGTCCGGGCTTCTGAAGACCCGGAACCCAACACTCCGCCCGCTCAGCCATCTCAACCGTCGCAACGACACAAGACTCCAAGACCCAACGTAAGTCGAACATTTTTTCTATTATCATTAAGAACTGTGGAAGCGGCCTGTGTAACGTCTACTGATATCGCTATTCTAAATATTTTGTAGAACCTTTGCTAATACCATTGCTGTAAATATTTTTTTATATCTTCTTTGTTTAAACAATTCTCAAAGCCAACGGTCTCGTTCTCATTATTTATGACACGACATCCCCACGAACCTACGACACCCTGTAACCGTGGCCGCACCCGAAGAAGGTGCGGCCACGGTTACAATAGCCCGACGACCAGCGCCAGCTGCTCAACAGACGGCGGCGTCACGACGAAACTCAACAACTCTGCCGAACGCCCGTCACACCGGCGAATGACATCAGTGCGATCGGCGAGACAAATCGGCGACAAGTAAACCCGACGTTCGGAGGACAGCGGATCGACGACCAATCAGCTATCACTGCGGTGAAGCGGACCACGTTTACGACGATGCTCCTATCGCTGACTTTTGCTGCCTGGGTTCCATTCGAATGACTCATGCCCGGGGTATGGCCGACACCCCCGCGACATCGAAGAGTACCTTCGACTGTCGACATCGCCCGCGCCGTCAACCGCCGTGAATCCAGTCACCATCTCTATGACGTTCAGCGTCTTCAGCGCCACGACCCCGCCGAGAAACCTGTGTCCTCTGCGACGCCGGAAAAGCTAACTGCGGTAACGTCTGGAAGTGGCGTTGCCGAAGACTCTCGAAGTAAACAGCCTCCTAGAACGACGCAGCGCTCCCCCACACCCGACGCAACGCAATGCAAAGACGCTCCTGCATCGGTGCGCAATAACCAAAAAGTTTATTTTGACTGTCATGCCGCAAAAACACTTTTGGACACTGGAGCAGACAACTCAGTTTTTAGTTCGCCGCCTTCGTATAGTTACAACGTCGTAGGAAGGACGTCAAATGCAAATCCCCGGTGTACACCTCATCACAACAGTCGGGAGATGCTCTCCTTGTATCGAGATTCATGGTTAGACGTGTTCTGTGAAGTTGGTCGTTCCGCAAGTTTGAGCGATGAACGTTATGCTCGGAAATGATATAATCTGCGAGTATTGCGCCTTCATTGACCTCGGGCAAAGGTGTTGACGCTTTGAAAGCTTGTTCAGTCGTCGGTGAAGCCCAACACGACGTCGGTCGCAATCCGAGTTATGACCGACCACGTCAAACTGCCACCGGTGTCGATTGTTTTATCAACAATCATAACCGACGCACGCATGGGCGGTGAAGCTCTTCTGGAAGGCAGTGTCTAACTGCTCATTAACACAGAGAATAGGAGTCTCACGAGGCAAAATGGATATCCAACAAGAACGTACAACCGTTCACGCAACGAACTTCCGAGAAGAACCGCAGCAACTAACGAAGGGTACCACCGTGGAGTTCCATGAGTTCCAAGCGCCAGCCTTGATCACCGCCTCCTGTGAGTAAACCTTGTCACAGCGCTCGGCTCGGCTCCGCCAGAACTAGATATCAACCTCGAGCTCGCAGCTCCAAGCGCCGTCAACTGGTTGAGCTTCTTGCTGAAAACAGTGACTGTTTTGCCACATCATCGAAAGTTCTTCAAAAACCAGTGGTGAAGCATAGCATTGTTACCAATGGCGACGTGTACCCAGTTCACCTGCCACCGTACCGTGTTTCTTTGAAAGACATTGAAGTCATCCAGAAACAGGCCCAGGAAATGCTCGACGATGACATTATTTATCCGCCAGGCAATCCATGGGCTTCATCAGTTGAGCTCATAATAAAGGACGGAACCTTGAGGTTCTATGAGGGCTTTTGTTAACTTAACGTTGTGACTAAGGGGAACTACTAACCGCTCCTCCGCAACGACGATACCCTAGACCGTCCGCGCCACTCCCGATACTTTTCGTGGATGGACCTAAAAAGGGGCTACTGGCAAATTGACGTTGACGAACCGAACACCAGAAAAAACTACCCGGCAAAGAACTCCCTTTGTCAAGCACAACAGACTTTACGAATTTAATGTGATGCCTTCAAAGTGTGTACAGCAGCGGCTACCTTCCAGCGTGTCATAGATACCATGCTAGCAGGCTTAAAATGACAGAGGTCTCGTCTACGTCTACGTTGTGTCTTCAGCAACTTCGGCAGGCACTTACAAGGATTCCGTGCCGCAATTTCTATTTTTAGGCCGCTGGACTAATTGTCAAGCCAAGGTAATGTCGGATCGCTTATGGTGAGGTTAAGTTCCTAAGCCTCGCCGTGAATAGCCATAATGTTCGTCCTGGACCGGAGAACGCACTCGACGTAGACGTATTTTTCCCGCCGGCGGACAAAAAGGTCGAAAGAAGATTCCGAGACCTCTGCACTGGTGCTTCGTTTCAGATGTTGCGAAGCTTTCTGCGCCACTGACATGCCTTACAAAAAGGTTGTTGAGTTTTAGTGAACAGAAAAGTGCCAGCAGGTGTTCGACGAGCTTAAACAAAGACTTCAGACACCTCCGTCCTTGGATATTTTGAGAAGCATGGACGAACGTTGTTTTTTTTCACACCAACACAAGTAACACGGGCCTTCGCACAGTGTTAATCGCCTAGCCAAGCCGGACATTCGCCAATGCAGAGGGTAATTACTCTGCGACGGAGAAGGAATCCCTCGCCGTAATCACGGTCAACACCAATTTTCGCCCGGAGTGCTAGGGAAGTCTGTTCCGTGTAGTTACTGACCACCACTTGCTCTGCTGGCTAGCGAAGTTGAAGGACCCTTCAGTACGCCTCGCCCGGTGCAGTCTATGACTGCAGAAGTTTGACATGACCGTTGTGTACAAGTCCGGAAAAAAAGGATATTGACGCCGATTATATGTCGAGGACGGTCTAGTCTGCATTGAAGACGATGGCAATTAGTGTTTTATTGGCGCCCTAGTTGTCAGTTAGCTGGCAGCAAAACAAAGAAATTATCCTGAACTTAGAGGTCTCATCGTATACATCAAGAGAGAGAGAAGCGCTGTTCCCGGCGTTTTTATGCGAACAGTGCTAACCTTTTGCTTTCGAGAAGATGTGCTGTACAAGGCGAAATTCAGATACAACAACACGTCTTGGCCGTTGAAGATTTATTTCAGTCTTTGAGAAGATATTTTTGTAGCCTGCAACGATGACCCAACGGCCGGACATCTTGGCTATAAACAGGAGTCTTACTAGGATATGTAAGAAGTACCACTAGGCCAGCTTGCGAAGTCAGCTCATTGCTACACCCGAGTTCGCATGAGTACAAACAACAAAATAAACCACCGAGACCAGCGGGGCTTCTTCAGCCTATTGCCCCACCATCTAACCTAATTCAGCAAAACAGAAAAAAATTTACTTGAACAGTATCCACCATGGGCACAAGAAAACCGATGGAAAATTATCGGGACCGATTATCTCACATGGTACGCCGAGACCAAATGTTCTTCGATGAGATAGGGAAGTATAGGTCGCCAAGTTTTCATCGAGTCCATCGTCCCCCTGCACGGCGCCCCAGAAGTCCTAATTACAGACCGTGGATGGTCGCTCAAGCCCCAGCTAAAGCAAGAGATTCATCGTCTCAGTAGCCCCAGCCAACTTCGCAGCACTGCGTATTATCCGCAGAGAATTGTGCTAACACTACGGCGAGCAAAACTATTTCCGACATGATCTCCATGTATGTTGACCTAGAGAACAACCCGTGGGACGGGGTGATACTACCCTACGCCACTGCCATGTTGGCTTCAACATGGGCAGTGTAAAAGACCCCAGGGTTCACAACACTCCAGCAGGTTAATCGTCGGAAAGTAACGACAACGCTTGACGTAAATGTCCACCGAACCTGATGACTCCGACAGCAGCGACTCGCAGATTATCACTCAACGGGCCGAGGAAGTCCGGCAGCTCTCCAGGCTCCGATTACAAGGCCAACAACGACGTCGACTCCCACCGCTACAACGTTAGTCGTCGGGAAATTTGCTTCCGACCCAGAGACGTGTGCTTTGTACATCCATTCGTCGCCGTGGCCTCAGTGAGAATCTCCGAAAACGGTACTTCGAACCCTGCAAGGTTCTTTGTCAACTCGGAGATCTGAGCTACGAGGTGATGCCCGACGGAACAAGAACATGATCACTCCGCACACCACAACCTAAAGTCATTCACGTGTTTCGCCTCAAGCCGTACTACGCTCCGTAAGACTGTGAGCTGTAATCACGTGCTCGGCTTTTTCGGACTGTGGTTTCCAAGCCTCTGTACATTCCCATTTTTACAGCTAGGCTGTATACCTTTACCATCCAAGGAGATTTTGGTGTCGTTGTATTAAGCATAAAACTCCCGGCGGAGAAATGAAGGCAAAACAGCATATATCCTTTAAACTCATGCATAGAGCATACAGCTCAGTATCCGTTTCAATAAAGAAAACCATAAAACAAGCATCAACACAACATGATGCTCGATCAGGCGCGTGTGACCAGTAGGAACACTCTCCAACGCTTTGCGGTAAAGATTAGGTTTGCAGCTGTGTTTAAAGTGGTTGACGTCATTCGAAGCCCTCGTGTGAAGTGCGAACCGCATAATGGATGATAATGGCGCCTGCTGCCACGGCAACGGTAGCTTGCGACATGGAGGGTAATCTAACTAGCTTTTCATATATAGAAAAACCGCCTATACCTCATTTCACCTTACGTCCAGACGCAGCGGATGCTACGAGCTATCCTAGACAATCCCGTTTTGTGGACGTGTCCTGTAATACGCTTTCTGCGCGTCGCTATGCCCCTCTCTAAGGTCACGAAACACTCACATGGTTTCCGATTGGCTCCGATTGCTCGTAACATCTGCTGCGCTTAAACGTAAGATGAAACGGAGTATAGCAAATGATTACATTGTTGCTGCAGCACCGCGATGAATAGGCCAGGCAGAATTAGGACACTCGAGGAGCAGCGTGAATACAAGGAGCGGCAACGGGAAAAGAAACGGCAATACGACCAGCGGCGGCGTGCTGCGACGGGAGGCGGCATTTCGTATAGTGCAGTAGGCAATCTTTGCAGGTGATACCACAGCTTCGCTGACCAACCAACTTCACAGCGTGAATTGGAGCACCATTTCCTTTTTCCTGTTTTGTTTTTCTTGCAAGTTGCATTTAAATGATGCTTCATTTAAAGAGGATAGTAACGCCATGTGCGTCGCCGAGCAAAGCGCTCACATAGACAAAAGAATATTATGTTTGGCTCCAACGCAAAGGGCCATGAACTGATGCCTTAGTGCGCTCGCGCCTTTTTGTTATTTCTGCAAATGTCGCGTGTACAAAGCGTCTACGGCGATTGTTTCTGAAACCCACGCGTGTACATAATGGGTGCCGCGTGACGATCCTGGGCGAGTCTAGTCGCAGCTGTCGATTGATGTTTGGTCGACATCGACGCCCGCGACGCTAGACTTTTTCTGTTTTGTTTTGGGCACAAGTTCACCCATTAAACGTTTGCTGTTCTTCAGTGATTTGTCATTTCATCAATTGCCATTCATGACAATAACATAGCCAATACAGGGAACACATCATATCAAATAAAATGAGCCTTTTTTGTGCAGAATTCCTCATTCGTGGAGAACGGACTAACCACAATTTATATCTCGAAGAAAATGCAAGTGCAAAAAAAAGTTATTGTGACGACGTCTTTGGAAGACCACGGCACACAATACTCCAGAGAAAGTGTATTCACGGAACAACGTGGTTAGGGCAGTACAAAGCAACAATGCTAGCGGCAGAACTACAGTGAGGTCAACACATTTTAAAGACTGAGACGACGGCACTTGCTGAGTCCCAGCCTTCTTGCGCTTCTTTTCAAACAAGGCCGAACAGTCACACCTTGCTTGGCCGTCGCTATCAGACCAAGAAACATCGGCAATAAAGAGCTATTTAATGTTAAATTTCTATTCAAGTTTCTACTTCGCTTTGAAAATAGCCATAGCGCTGGTAAATATGTTTTTGTAGAAGTTAAAACGGTCTGATCCATCTTGCTCAACACCTTTTACTCAGCCACACTGAGGAGTTTCTGCCGCCAAAACAATCCACGCGGAAAGCCGTTCTTACCTTCGTGGGAATTCAAATTTAGTTGCAGTGCCGATTTACTCACTTGTCTGTGTGGCCTCGGCGACTGTGGCTCTTTGAACTGGGGTTGTAATGATTGGAGATGTTCTGCTTGTTGTAACAGCCGACGTTGCCCTTGTAAGGACACTGGTGGTCACCTGGGTAACTCCAGCTGTGGACCTAGTTGGAGTCTCAGTTGTAGTCACCGGGCTTATGAGTGTTATGATTTTAGAAGTAAGGCTTGATGTCAATGCAGTTGCTCCTCTTGACCTGATATGCACATCGGTCTTAGTGCGTGCAGGGGGAATTGCCATTTCTTGTTCACTTGGTAATCCTGAATCCTTAGGATATTCCGTTATGTCATCCGATCCGCCGTCTGTTAAAATAAGTTTAATTCACAATTATTTATGCAACTCTTGCAAAAAAAAAAACAAGAATAATCTGGGGAAACACATTGTGTTGAACTAGCATAACTGACTATGTTTGTCGGTTGTGCAGGCTGTCTGCGTGTGAGGAGGGTAAGGAAAATTTGTGAAAAGATAGCGCCACCACACACTTCATGCGTGTTTTGGCCCAAAGATACGGGTTCCCCAGTCTTTGTCGGCATGATAAGGTTAATGTAAATGTTTCATTAACGTCAGCAGGTTTCTATCCAAACACCCCGGCTCTGCTTAAGACAGTCGGTGTAATATATGGCTGGGCATTGCTGAGTTCAATTTTGTATACCCTGCGGTAGTATTCCTATATATGTGTTTAATTGATGGCGCTTGAAGACATATAGTGGATGAAAAATTTTAATACAAAACAGATATTTTAAAATAGTGCAATCTGCTAGCTGAATGTCGGCTCCGATGGGTTCTCGTCAAGTTCGGTGGACATTAGAAGAAAAAAACAAACGCCATAGTTTGTTAAATAATTAACTAAAATACGTTAATGAAAAAGAACTTGCATAGCTTCATCGCATCCAACACAATCAATCAACTTTAGAACGACTTAAGGCATCTGGAAAACTTGAGGGTTCACCATAATTACCCCTTCGACAGCAGACACAAATATAGTTTTGGGGTAACGTTTGTCATCTTTTCATCCACGTTTCGATACCGCTGGCTTTGGGCCTGTGGTACAAGTGTTGGCTTCACCGCACCCCTGCGTTTCCCACGTGATTAAAGTAGCTATAAAAATCACTAATGTACTGGTTTTTGATGGCTCTCAGCAGGGTTCTCATTGAAACCGGATGCTTATTACCACAAATTGAAATATTGACGAATTTAAGGTAATTACTCAACAGACCGTGGCGGTTATTTGCTCTTCGAATGTCCGTTGAACTCTACAAATCCCAAGAAAAAATAAAATTCAGGTAGCGGTTCGCTGTCTTTTGTTTAAAATTGTGATTTGAATAAATATATTACCCGGTTTATTTTTAAAAAAAATTAACTTTTGTAATGCCCGAGCGTGAAGGTTGAGCGTTATAGTTTTTATTAAATAATGAGTAAATAAACACATTATTGTGTTAAAAAGTACAATATATTTTGTTTTGCTATCTGGATTATGAAGCGAGAAATCATTATTTGATTCTGCCTGCATTTTCAGGTGTTTAGATTAGAATTCAGGTTTCCAATAGCATTTCCAGTTATATGTCTTCTTCCGTTCTCCAAGTAATGAAATGTTATATAGTGTTTTCGGTTAGCGATGTCTTAATTGATTGTCTTCGGAAAAACAATAAATAACACATTCTTCCTAGGTGGCACAAACTGCACAGTAGGGCAATGTCTGGACCCATTTTGGCAAGAAAACATCAGCAACAAGCTTACAATCAACATGCACAACATGCAGTTCTCATATGCGAAAAGATTCCAAATAAATCCCAAAGAATTACGAACGAGACGGGAATCGTGGTGCTGAACTGCTCTACCGTATTATACCCGAGAAAATAAACACACTCATTTGCAGCTGACCGTCCCCGCAATTACAAAGATTACAAGTCTGTCGCTTTCCCAAAGTCAGTAGTTCACTCAAAGTATGATATATATATATATATATATAAACACACGTTTCAAAAGCCTTTATCTAGGGGTGTGCAAATAGCAATTCGATTCGAATAGTTGTACGTCATTCATAGCTTTCACACTGCTAGGGTAACCCACAACATGCCGTGCGTCACCCGAGTGTTGTGAAGATCACCTTAAACCTTAGACGTAAGTCATCCCTAGCACATCTCCTCCTATTTATTCCTGGAATATGAAGTGCGTTCTATGCAATGCCACCCTACTTTACGATGATGACG
Source organism: Ixodes ricinus (assembly GCA_037355805.1). NCBI lineage: Eukaryota > Metazoa > Arthropoda > Arachnida > Ixodida > Ixodidae > Ixodes > Ixodes ricinus. The sequence goes on along the minus strand of JAZHYW010003858.1, from coordinate 85,491 downwards.
TTTTATTTCTCAAGAAGAGGATGCTTAATGGACACACCAATGAATGAAATTATTTGAAACACAATTGTTATATTTCTAAAATTTACACTAAAATAATAGTAGTTTCTTAAGGGCCTAGATCGGACAAACATTTCAACACATTTAACAGCGAGAAAAAAATAGCAATATTTTCTCTGCCAGACCACCAGACCCAATTCAACTGAAAAAGGTGGAGCTCGCAGTCCACTAAGCCCCGCCCTGTGTTTACTCCGTTCTTACAAATCTAATTTACTCGGAATGTAATTGACGTTTTCAAATATTGTTTTTAAAATGGTCCATAGTGCCGTACCTTTATTTTAATTCATGTTTTATGGCTGAGAAAAAATTATATAGAGTCGTTATTGTTTCCAAACATCTGGAGATTGTCTTTTCGTCTTTGGTTTCGAAAACAATTACAAATATAGCTGACGAATATTGCGGCATGCTCTACGTGCATAGCACATTGAAAATGTCGATAATTATGTTTGCGAGTCATTTAGTTTTCAACGGTGTGTTTTAAAGAAACTTTGCCTAAAATGACGTAGTTTGCAACAAACCACTGTCGCAAGTACGCGCCTTCAGAAGCGTTGTGTATGTGCGTCTTTTCATAGCGGGACACACATATGCGTAGCGTCCCACATCAACTATTTAGCTTGATCAGGATTATTTTTTGTTTGTTGGTGCGTCTTGATGAAAGATGTTCGTTTTTGTAGAAGCGGCCCCGCTGCTTTGTAAATAGTGCGCTGACGTGCTCGATGAAGACGGGGTCATAAGTTTCGGGTTTACAGCAGAGATGGCAGCTGACGGACCGTTTGTGAAGAAATATCTTGCTTCCTGCTCCTCATTAACAAGGAACAGCCTTGTGTGAAAATGAAATAAATATTAAATGCTAGTTGGAGCGGAAGTACCTTGACGAGGCAAAGTACTTCACTTTCGGGAAGGACACACGAGGGGTTGCGCTAAAGCGAAAGAGGCAAAATTGCAGAATTGCTTTCACGGTGTTGCAGTTGAGGATCTTTCTTCTCATTGTGGCAAGGTAAACCTATGTAAAGAGGTTCTTCGGCGTAAATATAACTGACGCAATATCCTCATAGAAGGTTCCCATACAGGAATTGCAGGAAAGGCGTTCATTAATACGCACAACTTAGAAAAGGGGACCACTTACCAAATGGTGAAATACAGTTATTTAAACTAAACCAATTTATTTTTTAAATGAAGGGCAGTTTAGTTTAAGGGCGACGCTTACTATGCCGAGACCGCCTAGCTTTAAGCTGCAGTGAAGATTTGTATTCTCAGATCCTCCGCCCTCGACCGCCACTGAAAAATAGTCCATTAACTGTGCACCCTGTGCTCTGTAGAAGCTTCACTTGGGCGGCGTAAATTATTGCTGGAAATGACAGCGCTTTACACAGGTAGCTTCTCGTGAAAACGGACATATTTCGATCTTGCCAGAGGACCAGGCAGCCTCATAGTGATGCCACGCGACCATTTGAAAGGAAAACAGGGCTTTCCTGAATGCAAAAACTGATTCCCATATAGAATTGCCGCGCCATAACCCTTCAATTTCTGGCTTTTCAGTCCTGCTCTGGGACATCTCAGATTGCCTCAACAGCGCGCAATGCAGCACAAACCTATCTCTTAGTAAAGTAAATTTCAGCAAAATTTCTGTCGTACGTCAACATTTTAATGTGGTAGCCTCCAAAACACAGTACGATGGAGTCATTTTAAAGTATCATGCGACATACTTGTATCAATTAGAGAGCTCTAATAATAGTGGAGAGCGGGGTTTCCCAGACCACCAAGCAGTGGAGTGTGATAAATATCTGACAGTGCCGTTGATGACAAGCTTCATTCATATTTTCTGTTGGATACCGCAAGCCAAATCCTCCAAATCTTCACCAACTCTGCAGTACCGCAGCAGTGTGAAAAAGCACGCAAAAACGTTTATACATTCTATCAAAATAATTGATCAGTTACAAGTGGAGCATAATCACATGAGAGGCAGTGACCTCGGGCGCCACGCTGACGACCCTTATCAAATATAGTTGCGGGTGATTAAGCAGCACCTAACACCTCGGCTCTGGTGAGCACCAACCACTTCACTCCGACCGTCACAAAACTGCCGGCAGATGTTTTTTGCGAGAATCTTGTGGTCACCGCTGACGACACTTACGTTTGATCCTGAAGCGAACAAAGGCCCTGTCGCGCAACGTTTTATTTGTCGCAAGCCCATCCGCGCTCACTCACCTCGCGGCACTGAAAGCTGGCGAGTAGAGCGCCTATATTACAGAGAGTGTCCAAGTGCACGATGGGAGTTACGGGGTTTATGTGCCGTGTTTGCAATACTAGCTGCGAAGAGGTGACGAAAGCGTTGATCGTCTCCCTGTGTATCCACCTTTTCACGTGATTTCCGTCGTGCCACACGGAAACGCAGCGCATAAGCACTTGCAACCAATCTCGACGGGGGCGTCCGCCGTTGAATTACAAACGCTCCACATCGTTCGAGATGGATCCTCTCTACAATCTGGGGTCTCTACTTTTGGGCATTTCATGCTGCCTAATCGCACGACGTATATCAGAAATGGAAATGAATTTTCAAAGCAGTTTTTTTTTTTGTACGGATGCGGTGACATTAAGTTACTTATTTTCTCCCACCCTTTTCATTGCCTCGAAGCGGCCATGGCAACGTAAAAAATGCGAGTCGATCTTATAGCGAAGGTAAGGAATGGCAGGAGCGGCAGGAAGAGACTTTACCAAGAACCCGGGAACTGAACGCCGATAAGTGTAAGGCCACACATTCTTTGCTAACCAGTCTTTGTCAGCGTAATCAAGCATGCACCATTTTTAATCTATAATTTTGTGGGTTGATTTATATCATGTATCGACAACCGCAGTAAGAACCATTTGTTGTACTATTACTCGTGCATAATGCAACTCCAGAATGCCACTTTTATGTTCGCGTTTTGCGAGCATTGCACACGGTTGGACACCAGGGAATAATTGCAGGTAAAAACAGGAAATGTCTGATGCCAACATGCTGCATTCATGGGCACGTGTTAATGAGTTCCCAAACAAAAAAACGGAAAGTGGGAAGCGTGCCCTTTTGGAAGGGATTTGGAACGCTTCGTTTCGTTTTTTTACGTGTTTTTTTCGGAGCAAGACGATCGGGGTGAAAGTACGGAAGGGTCAGCGTAAAGTCGAGTCGGTCATCAGAAAGATGTCACTCATGGCCAACCAATGAGAAGGTATCTGTCCGCCTGTCCTGCCCCTTCATGTGAGTCACCTCTTTTGTCCTCTTTCTTCCTTCATCCAGTCGAAACTCCTGCTTACTGCTTTATGCCTGCTTTGCGTACGTTCCTCCTGCGTGTGCAGCGCTCGCCGAAATGACATCGCTGCGAATACAACCAACTCCTTTACGTCGTCTCCACATCCCATATTTTTGTGGTTAGTTGCGCCCAGTGGTTTCGTCATTAATGCATTCCAAAATAGCACACAAGTGCTCACGTCAAAAAAAAAAAAAAGCGGGACGAAAAGTAGCGTTTTAAGAAAACTCTCCGAAATATAAGTCTACTTCCCGTTTTCCGTTTCTTTTTTTTTTATTTGTAGACCTCATGACGAGCGCTGCATACGACGATACACGGTGGTGAAACAGCAGACAATTTTGGAGGCTGTCGCGAGTCTTTTCAAACGACTAGCAGAGGGTGTTAGACGCCGAATTACCGTAAATTACCGGGAGAGCTCCCACCCTACTTTTACTCAAAACTGACTCCATCAAGACATGGAAGTTCGTCCAATCTCATCGGGCGCTGAATTTTTTGTTCAGCAATAGGGCGCGTGAAAGAAGTGATCGCTTCCGCGGTATTTTACAGTAGACCAACCGCAAAACGAGACAGGGTGACACTAGTTTTCAAGCACGGTCGGCCGAGCAGTCAAGCCAATCTTCTGGCAATGTGCAGGGGCCACTGGTCTTTAAACTGAGCTTAGAGTGGGCGATGACCTCCAGCTAAGTTGCGCCGAACGGTGTAAATCCTTCGCAAAAAAGTTGTTTTTCTTTCGTGACATAATTAAAGAAATGTGTGTCTCATCTTGGCTCTTTTATATATCTTTAAATATTCAGCATTTCTTTGAAAGCCCTTGCAACAATAATGGGTATGAATCTGGTTCACTTTTCACGAGGTTGTATACAACTCACAAAATCATAAAGTTATATTTAGCTAAGAGGCATTTATTGACCAGCTGCATATCACTTCTCGATCCTTCACTCATGGCATCTGCTCGCAGTCCGCACGGTGAGTATATTTATATGCGACTTATAGAATGCGCTCTCAATTTAGGCTCTAGCAATCAATGCCTCAATATGCCGTGGTGTACCTCCGATCGAAAATACCATCATAAATATTTCATGGTCTAACGAGCGTTTTTGATGGCCAATCAGACCTTCTTTGATGTCCTATTAGCCATTTCGATTTCCTATATGACTTTCATGACGGTCCTTTACACCTTGTAGCTGGTTCATCACACTTTTCTTATGGTTAAACAAATCTTGATTGCCAAAGTGACCTTCTTGATGGCTCATCAGACTTTAATATTGATGCCCGATGGACTACAAACGTTTCCTGATGGTAACTCGTGGACCAGTAAAGGCCTCTGTTTCTAGCTCACATTCCGTCAAAACTTTTCTTGTGGTGACTGATGAACCATTAAAACATTTGGATGTTAACCGAGTAAGACCACCGGGATATCGCGATACACAATCAAACGTAAAAAAAGGCTTATGGTGCTTCTCATGATATCTTTCGGGAATGGAAAGAAACTGACGATCTTCGGGAGGGTGAGTTTCCGAGAGGATGCGCTATGGATCTCACACCGTCGCGCATAGGTGTGGAAAGCTGACTGTGGCGTGGCTCGATAAGGAGTGTTCAATTTCGTAACCGTCCTTATCAACAATTGCCCTAACATACTCAAATTGTCGCGAAGACACCTTCTATTAACTCAAAAATATTTTCACAACCATTGTTTCTTTTTTTTGTTGCTATATACCGTTAGTAAAGTAATTTGTTGATCGGCTTTGATGTCATGTAAATCATTTTTACGATCTATGTGGCAGAGAATGTGCCAAAAAACGCACTTAGCTTTATAGGAAATTAATATCCTAGGCAGACGTCTACTGCAAACTAAATGTTTGCGAGAAAAGAACGTTTACGAATTCGCGAATCCGGTATTACTAGGCTTACTGCAATCTCGGGCCGAGAAGGCTTGGTCAACCCGAGCTCTTTCGCTCTTACGCACGACGCCGTCATGCCCAGCGCAAACGATGTGGACAGAATGTATATAGCCACGCCAAAGTCACCGATGCAGTTGCAAGTTGTAGAGTCTCGACAGTAGCGAGTGTAATAATCACATTTGCTCTGCCGTTCTGTTTTTGAAGTTTTTTAATTTAACGTTCAATCATTTCAAACTAAAATAATACATGTCATAACCAAAATACTAATTTTGCTTTCAAGTTTCCTTTGGATTTAGAAAGATATCCTAATGCTTCCGGTGTTCCTCAATTAAAACATTAAATGAAACAAAAAAAAGTTTACATTTGTCTGTAAAGCAATTTTTTCACTCGTATATTTGATTAGAAATTGACACCAAACATCAGAACAACAGACCACGAAACCATTAGCCCATAATGTGTTTCCCAATATGAGAGATAATCAGACTGTCACACGATCAAACAATCAATCTCCAAAATACAACAACCATTAGACCACCCAATTGAAAAATCCACCAGACCGGTTTGGTGTGTCCTAGTGTTTTCTGGTGTGAACATCACACCGGCCTGTTGTGTTCTGGTACGCTCATTAAACCAGCCTAACGTGTTCTAGTTTTCCCACCAGAACACTTTAGGTTGGTTTGGCGTGCCCATCACACCTTGCAAGTGTAGTCCGATGTGCACACCACAGCATACTAGAATTGCATGATGTGCACACTACGCCACACCAGACGAGTCTAGTGTGCACACCACGTCACACTAAACTAGCTTGATATGCACACCAGGGTGCCTCTTCTGTGCATACATTACGAATGCATGTCTGTTGTGGAATGAAAACATGCTTACTTGTAAAATTAATAATATGTCTATAGCTTAAACACCACATTTGATTTATAAGGTGCCTAATTGAAGAGGCAATGCAACGATTCAGTTCGAATAATATGTATTTTGCGCAAGCATGCAGACACAGTGTAACAAAAGTTGACCCATACGATCCAGCCTGATAAACAGAATAGATTTGTCTCGTAAACATTCGTGAGCAGATTGTCATCAATAAAAACTTGAAAATATTTAGCGGGCTTTTGACATCATCAGAGGCCGTAAACACGGGTTCCGCAGGCTCCGCGAAACACCGGTCTTACTTTCGTTAGTCGAAAAGTTGCGGTGGTGTCTTTAGTTTCTTTCTTGAATTTGACAAACCTGGACAGGCGGGCGTTCCGCCTTTAGTTTCGTAATCGCTTGGACGTTCTGTGGTTAGGCCCTTCCTTGGCAAGTTCTCCTCGTTACAGTCACTCACTTCACTACCACTAGATCCCGCATCGGACAGTGTTCCACTTTAGGAATCAAAACCACACAGGGACAATTGCGACTCCATGTCTGGTAGAAAGAGTCTGTTGTAATTTCCTTTGGGAAGCAGTAGAATACGAAACCTAAAAAAAGAGCACCGTGTCAAATTCGATCAGTAAACAGGTGAACATAGAGATGTACTAAACCACGCAAACAGGAAGCTTTCTCCTAACAATTACAGATGATCTCTTGTGCATAGTTATATAAAATTTAGATTGACCACCCGCGCCTAAGCTTTCGCCCAATATATTTACCTGGCTAAACATTTATCGGCTTAAAACTACCGAAACACTGCCAAATCTATGAACGGAAGGGAACATTTCTGAAATCACAGAGCCACTATGCGACTCTTCTCTACACGATACGCACATCTACTATGTACGACGACGACGACGAACGACGAAAATAATCCCCCGATGTATTTTTTGCCGACTTTTATACCTTTCAAAATAATATACTTCTACGCAATGAATACCAGAACTTCCAAAAATGCAAAATTAACATATTTCAAAACAAAGTACTGCTTACCTTAGAAACAGCAGGTCGAAGTGCGTACAACGGCGTGGACGATACGCGTCCTGGGTGCCGCCATGCACATCGGAGCCGTCAGAGCATCTGGAGAACCCCTGACGGCGAATATTCGAGACCACGAAAACGAAACCAGAAAATGTATCTCCTAAGACACGTTAAACATTTTGCCTCAGTATTGGTTTCGGTTCCAAAAAAATATAATATATTGAATGTGTCCTAAAGCTACACTTTAGAGCGGTCTTGGGCGAGTTGAATATTCATATTGTAAACTCACTCACACATTTTAAGAGCGAGTGAGTTTACTTTTGCGTTTGTTCTACAGTAGGAAGATACACTGTACCAAAATTGTTAAAAAAATAAAAATGAATGAAAAACTTTTGTCTCGCTAGAGGTGGTGGGAATCTTCGGCGGCGTCTGTGAACACAGCGCAATTTGACCCGCCATCTCGTTAGAGCGGTTAGAGCGCGAACGGTGGAGAAGAAACGGTCATGAAAGCAAGTCACAAGGAAGGTAAGGATATTTCTTTGTTTCTTTTTGTGTTTTCTGCATTGGAAATTTAAAATTTCGCATAATTGGATTTGCTGAGACACTTGTAGCTTGATCTTCAGTCAGCGGTGCGAGCCTGATTGTATATATTATAAGAGGGAAAAGTTCCGGGTGACTTTCAGTTCGAAATTCTTTGTTACCCAGCATAGCCAGCCGGCAAGCATATTGAGCTTTCATTTGGACACCACTTTGAGTTGTCTTCACCACTTGCGGGATCGCTCTATAATAATCGTCGCCCGATCGGTATATGTTTCGCTCGTGTCCCAGGGAGTGACAGAACACGAGACGACAGCTGATTGGTTTACTGTACTTCACAGTTGTCCGTCTTTGAGAGCTGGCACTCCGGACCCGCCGACCATGGTTGTCGCCCGTCGTTCAGAGCTCGCAGTCGGCGTCCCTGCCCAGGCCTGCGGATCGTCCTGCTCACGCCAGCGCTTCGTAGGCAAGCTGTTCCGGGCTATCACAGCCCGAGGCTCGCTGCGGAACCTGGCCAGGATCGTCATGGCCTCGGCCGGTATTGCCAGGGCTCGCCAGTTCCACTAGTCCTGATCCGAACCTCGCTGGTGGAACGCTCCGGAAATCGCCATAGGGCAGACCAACCAGAACAGCTCCATCGTTCCTGCCCGGCCCCAACATGGTGCAGCACGCTCTTCCTGTTTCCTGGCGCTCGCCCCCGGCTAGAATGAAATGTAGGTAATTAGAACCAAACACTGCATGCTAGAGAACAGTACGCACGTTGCAATGGCTGTAATGTGATAAGCAAGCCTGGTGTAAAAAGGTGACAGCCAACAAAGTGTACGTGTGACAGAGATATCTATAATTCGCAAGATCTTTTTCCAAAAAAAAAAACCTTCTGCATCCTGTTTTTTGCATGCTGTCACATTTGTTACCACGACTCAGCATTAAATTTGGTTTCTGAAACAAACAAATGTGCTACGAAATTTCACTATTTGAGAACTGGCATGTTTGGAATGTATTGGTTGCGACCGCGCGTGTCACAGCAACAGCATAGCAACAATCGGCCCTATTGTACCTACCGTATTTCTCTGTGTGGCTGTATAAGTGACTCGTAAAACACCTTGTATAAATTTGTTATTTTGGCGAGTAGTCTGCAAAATCAGTTCGTCGGACCACTTTCCACGCCTGCACATCTGTTTTCGCTCACTTCAACAATTACTGTGAGATTCACTTACTTGATGCGTCACACTGCAGTAATCTACTTCTGTCGCCGAGTCGCTTCCCAAGATCTCGTAGGGAAGCGGTATAGTTTGATGCTTGAGTCACCTTCGTGACTGTTGGCAGTCTTTCACACAGCAGTAGCGACGTTTATTTTTGGGGGAACTCTAGGATTAGGCAAGATATCACAGGAGCCCGGTGAGATCATAGAGACGTAAAGCCGAGACTTACTTTAAGAAATGTTGTACCGCAAAAAGGCTCACGCCGATCAGAAATGCCACATTCACACGTGGTTTCTTAAATGCACCCACCCGTAGTCCCCGCGACCCTGTCCGTCAAGGCCCAACAAGTGTTTTGTTTTGAAGCCATAAGATGGTGCAACGTGTAGTGCCAAATCGGATTGCCGGCTAATATTGCGGTAACTTTTAATGATGGGAGAGGGTGGAGTGGATTGGAGAAATTCATATTATCATAATTGTGCTGTGTTTGCCTGCCCCCCCCCCCTCGCACGCACACACACACACATTGTCGTTGCCCAAGGCGCCTCTGACTATATGTTGCAAAACCTAATTTGGTTTGAACGGTATGAAGACAGAAATTAAGTTACTGACAGGGTGACAGCGCTGGTGGGCCCGAATGCAGTTATGTACTTGCAGGACGACTTCATTTCATGACTTCTTTATGCAGCGGAGCACGAGACAGTAATTGCTTACTTGACATGCGAGTAGTTGCAACGACAAGTGCTGGTAAAGTTGGCATTATCGTACGTGAATAAATACTATTTTAAAGGCGTGATTTCAAAAGGTAGTCTTCATTATTTTATTACACAAAGCAGCCTGGCTGTGGCAACGTTATAACGAGCATACCACTTTAATGGTAGTGACCACAGCACCCTAGTGTCAACTGACTAAAAGTACCGCACGAAAGAGCTGACACTACCTCCACAATTTTGCGCCCTCACGAATCATAACACAAGTGAAAGTGATTGGCTGATGGTGTGAAAACCAGCCAATCGCTTTCACTTGTTTTATGGTACATTACTAAAGTCTCACCCTGTTAGTAACTGTAGCGTACATTTTTTGGGCATATGCATGCTTCCTTCAATTACTACAACAAAGACATGAGGTTGAGTTATTTGACTAACATAGCTCCTTAGCATCGAGATTGAGTTGTGAATTTTTGACTAACATAGCTCCTTAGCATGGGGCGAGATTGATGTTGTGAAAGAGTATTGTGCTTTATTTATACTGCGATTGCACGTCATTTCGGATATGTTGTGTGGCTATATTTTCTTTATGAAAGCTACAGCATGTTCTAAACGTATAAGCGACTCAAGATCTTGATGTTACTCGTCTCTCTAACCTTCAGTTTGCTCTCCTAGGTGCTGCTGTGACTGCTCCACCTGGTGAGGCTGTGGCCTCTTCTTGGCCACCTCTCTTGCTGTCCGGGATGGTGAGGTACGTCTCTGGGCCTACAAGGCACTTTCTCAATTGTTTTCACTCCATTGGCATATTCTAGAGAACAGACTAACGGAAGAAAATACAAGGACACAAACAGGAAGCACACAAACGGAGACAAACACAGGTACTGGCTTAAATGTGGGCTAAAGACGTTTCTGAGATCGTCTGTTCTTAGTTATAACTCATTCGACGGGCTCTAAGCATCCTAATTATCCGAAAAGTATGCTTGTTTAATGCCTATTTGCCTACTAAATATAGAACAAAAATGAAAGTAAAAGAAGATAGTTCACGTCCTGCCATAGGACAAGAAGGTGAACTATCTTCGAAAAAGTGTACATGCAAGTGAGAGTGACAACAGTGCTATCTGACAGCCGTGTCCCACAAATTACAGTTTAGCAGTGCCAATAATACCTATCCAGGGGTTAGTAAGCTAGCCGGCTTCGTTTGTGTAGACTAGCAAAGAAGACAGAGGTGGGATATATTCATGCCTATTTCGGAAAAGGGAAAGGGAAGGTAGTGAGCTATGGTGATGGCACACTCATTCGCGTTTTCTTTTTTATGTCTTATCATGAAGTGGAGACAAAGGTTGTTTTTTTTCACATCGCTCGGCTGCCCGAGACTGCACATATTTGTACAAAACATAGGAGTGCACAGCAGTATACTTCCTTCGAACTTTGCGATTTTGAATTTAAAAATTGTCAAATTGTTCTTTAATTAAAGGGTACCTATAATATCGTATATGTGAAATGCACATGGAACAATTTTTCCTTCAATCTCAATATTAGTATATGATGTGTACAGCAATAATGAACCTCCTTTCTTAATGCATATTCCGAATCTGAAATTTCTTCTCTTAAACGTGGCGCTCGGGAGCTTATTAAGATGGCCTATTTATGACCGTAACTCATTTTATGAGCTCTAAACATCCCAAAAACTTGAAAGTTACAATCATAGGCCGTTTATTTCACTAACAAACTGTGATAAAATATAGTGAATCTCAGACGTACAGATGGCGCCACTGAACCCGGCGAAATGTAGGCGAACAACGAACGGGGCTCATCAGACAATGAGAAGCGATGGCTTCAGTGTGCGGACAAGCAGTCGACCAGTCCTGCATCGTCTGCATGGGAAGCCCTCGCTGGACAATGGACTGACCAGCAGTGTCTTTGGCCGTTCCACCCTCTTCGCCTTGATTCGCTTCAAACCACATTCGCTGTCTTTGATCATCATTTTTAATATTGAAATAGGCCGCACATGATTGTTAATTTTGGACTTTCGGGATGCTTAGCGCATATAGATTGAGTTAGGAACATAAATAGGCCATCCTGGAATACTACGGAGTGCCCCTTTAGTTTATGTCACCTTTTTATTTCTATATATGTTACTCACTGCAGATTCATTTTGGACCCGGCATAAAAATCCGAGAGGCCCCAAGTACACACGCCGTGGAAAAGGCTGCCACCCCTGGCCGCTTTCTCAGAATGGTCAGCCCATCATTATGGGAGCCTGCGGAGCCCTTCTGATAGCAGTGTGTCATTGTGAGCCTGCAGGCGTCTCCTCTAAGAGGATGGGGCGGAGTGGGGGAGAAGCCCCCAACACACGAAAAAACAGACGCTCTCACAGCTGGGTATTTCGGATCAACTTGTGAGGGCCCAGGATCTGTTGTGGCTGTGCTGTGATTAGCTGTGCACATAAAGTGTTTATAGTGAGTTAATATTTACTACGATTTTAGATACTTTTATGAATCTATTGTTGCTTTTGCCTTGTGCAGCACTCATGCACAGTCAGAGGCACTATGAGGTGAGACAAGGTGAATGCGGGCAGACCAGGAGAAATGCCGCGTGGGGCGAAGCGCTTGCTTTGCACACTGGGAGCGAGGTTACGAAATTCTATCTACAGTCAAACCCGATAATATCTAGCCCGGTTAATTCAAACTATTTGTAAACGGACTATTAGATTAAAAATGCATAGTAAAAAATTCGTTTACATCGGACGAAAATTGCAGCGTCTCCCCATAGATCAATCTGCCAAGAGCAGTGTTTAGCTCTGCAAGCCGGCTTTCCCCCAGCAGATAAATTCCTTGGAGGAAAGTCAGCTTGCAGAAAAAGCTCTTTTTTTTTTTTGGGGTGGGGGGGTAACGGTGTCGACTGCCGAGAGCAAAAAAAAATATCATATTTTGCGGAGGGAGTTGGTGAGCCGGTAAACGATGAAGCGGCCACTAAATAGCTGCGGTGAGCGTCCCTCATGACGTACAGATGCAACTTCGAGAGTAAACTACTTTTCTAAATGTTGCACGTGCTTGTTCATTGTCAAATTCCTTAAAACTTTTATACAGAATTGCCCGCGATATTGATGTGGTAGACGTTTTTTTGTTTTTTGCAAGTTCGATTTAATTGGGGTTTGACTGCGTTATGTTGTTCACAGGTAGGGGAAAGTAGATTGAACGAGGGAGGGCAGCCAAGTGTTAAATTGACTGATTTTCAGGCTGGACTCGATGGAACTTCCTTGTTTACTGTTGTAGCTGTGATTTTATTATCTTAAGGTCTTTTTTTATTAACTGCTCGTGTATTTTTACGCACTGTGCGTTTTATCACACAATACCCAGTTCCCTAAGCCATCATCTTAGACATCCAGATGGGCTGATAAAAGACGGCATGGAAGAAAAGAGCCATGGACTGCCCTGTGTGCAAGGGAAACTGCGCGAGTGGTGCGTGTTAGGTAAAAATAAAATAGTAAGTTTCATTCTCTTTGTCTTTGTAGTTTTGTTTCATGGCAGAATGAGCACCTAAACCTTTGAAAATTGGTGTTCTTTTGACAATTTTTAGCTGTTGTCTTCAGGAGTCCTTTCTGCATCTAAATTATAATGTGCATGCATGACCATGTAAACCCAGAAGACACTAAATCGGCCAGGTCACACGAGAACACACTTGAGAGGGTCGCGCCAAGACACCATACCATGTGAAGACAGCAGAACATGCCAAGACACCAGAACACGCCAAAACAGCCGAACACGCCAAGACACCTTAACACGCCAGAAACACAAAGAACACGCCAAGACCCGTGTCTGAATTTCCGCTCTGATGTGAACGTCAGCAACACACCAGACCCGGGCTGGTAGATTTTTTCAATAGGGCATCAGACTATCAATCCAACAAACAATAACGCCAATCAAATCATCACATTATCACTGTCCCAAAGTACGAGTCCATCAGAACACCAGACCATCCGCCCATCAGGATTTTTTTAATTATATTATCGATAACTGTGGCTCGTGTACCGTCGCGTTCAATAGGAGAAATAGCCGAACGTTAACAATGTGTGGAACTAATCTCTTCCCCTGTGTTTCGCCAACACCAGAGCGTGGCTATGACAAACATTGACGGCCTGTAATCGGTCCTGATTCGCGTGGGCGCTTATTTCGGCTCCAAGATAAAGAGGTAAATTATACTCCTTTTTATTGAATCTTTTTGTTCAACTGGCGTTGCGTGGAAAAATAACTAACAGGTGTTTAATTCATTATAAAAGACGACAAATGATTACAACACCGGTATTTAATTCAGAGTAAAAAGAAAATGTTGTTTCAAAGTGAACAGCTCCCTAAACACTAGAATATAGAGGTATCTTAGTTTCACGAGGACTTCCTCGTTTGGCGATTACCTCAAAACATATTGTTTATGTGAACTAAAAATCGCAAGTTTCGTTTGTACCCTGTCTATTGCAAAATCAATAATGTACTCAAAATGCGTGGCACGCCTTTTTCTGCAGAATGAGTCTATATTCTGGACAAACAAAAATAATCATACAAAATTTAAAGAAAAGTATTGAAAAATAAATTGGAGGGAGATAATATTTTTTGTTGTTTGATTGTGCGTAGATTGAAATATTATTCGACAAACTAACTTTATTTAGTGTGTACGAGAAATAGGAGTTGTGCCGACCGCGTCGCCGTTTCTACAGGAGCTAGGTGTCGGGTGGTTCAATTCTGGTGCAGGGGCCTGGGGTGGCGCTATCTGTCAAGGCGGGGCCCTAAGGCCGGTTAGGCAGCGTTTAGCGAGGCTGGTTTGAGGCGTGTTGTTTTAACTATCCTTTCTTGTTTTTTTGCTTTGTGCGTTAGCCGATACATTATTGTGTTGCTGCCAGTTGTAATGGAGAGACAAGGCACTCAGAATGATGTCAAATACTGCGAAGAAAAAGAAAGAGCGGTGGCGTTCTCGGAGTGTAACATGGGTTACACAACATCCAACGAGAAACAACTTTTGTGTCGGACGCCGAGCGACGCATTTCTGTTAGCAATATGAGTTTTGTATTGGCATTTTTACATAAAAAAACATAAAGAAATAAAGTATTTTAATAAGAATGTGTCACCTGTGTGACATGTCAGAGAAAAACTATTTTCTCAAGTGGGATTTCTCTTCAATATAGACAACAGTTAAATTGTCTGTTCATTTTGTCAGACTTTGAGTTTATTTTTATACAATGAACGTTTTGTTAGATGCAATCAATTCAGACATTTTCTGGTGTATAAGCTGTGCCTGACCTGGCAGAAATCAAGGAAATCTCGGCTTAATTAATCCATGCTCCGCCAAAAACATGCATTGACGAAAGGAAAAAAAAACATCTGCTTAAAGTTATGGCAAAACGTACACCGGCCAAAAAAAATGAAACACTCTGAAACTAACGTGGAGAGGAAAGCATCACATCTTATACCACACTCAAACATCTTGGTTATAATGCAGGTATATTAAGGTGAGAAAGGCAACTATTATTCTATAATGACAAAACGAAAAAAATATCTAAACAAGCGAGACTATGTAAGAAGCTGGCTGCTCCCAAACGATATTTTCACATTAAATACAAACTTCTGCCATTAATATTAAAAATAGCACAAAAAGACCTCACAAAAGACAAAGAAGCACACAGGAGAAGCGCTAACTGGCAACTAATTTTTATTAAATGCTCCTCATTTTGCTATCGGCCGAGCAAGCGCGTAATCTCGTATCAAGGAAAACACGGCGAACCGCGAAATCAGTAGATATAGCCGGCCCACCGCCTGATTCAAAAAGTTAGCAAAACAGCTACATCGCCCCTCCGCACAATCCGAACGAGAAAAGGAAAAAGCGCTATGTTAATATTTCCAAGCTAAATAGTGTTAATTAAGCTGTACACTTTCTGTTGCATAAACGCCAATGCGAAGCAGAGGCAAACGTCTGTGTCTCAAGCATGTATACTTGCGCCCTCCAGCAACTCCCTTTCTAACCTTCCTTTGTTGCGTCCCTCCACTTGCTCACCGTCCAGCATGGCGGAACAACCACATGTTTTACAATGTTCCGGCAAGTGAGAAGATTAATAGTTCTCAAGAGAAGCCGCATGTTCTCGAAGTCTATCATTTAAGCAACATCCCGTCTGGCCTATGTAAACACGACCACACGTTAAAGGAATCTTGTGCATTACCTCATTGGAACAACGCACAAGCGTTCTGGCGTTTTTCTTGCTGCAATCAGTTTTCTTCACTTTAGGCCCACTCACCATAGCGAACATTTTTGACAATCTGCACGGGACACTGAAAACAACGTTTACGTTGACCTTGGATGCTATCCTTTTCAGATTTTGCGACACTTTATGAATGTATGTTAACACTACAAAATTACTTGGTTTCCTCTTGGGTGCAACAGTTGAGCTTTTTATCTTTTTTAGAAGAAATTCCGCCACTCCCTGAATTAGAACCGAGGGAAAACCCGAGTATTCCGAAACGACGTGTCTGGAGGTCAAAACTATCAACAAATTACGTGTGGACAGGACTTCATCAGTGCCGACCAAAGGCACAACAAGGCGATGCCTCCTTCATCAATTTAGAGTGGGCTGAGTCAAAATGCTAGAAGGGCCTCTTTTGTCCTTGGCCTCTAGATCCAGCGCACATGGTCAAGGGAGTTATAAAAACAACCGGACATCTAAGAACTGTAAAAAAACCTTCCAAGGGAGGTTCGTAGGTAAAATGTAAATTCTTAGAACATCTGCTGAAAATCTCCAGAATAGTTTCGACTAAAGAGACCAGGCTTCGCTCTAAATAAACACTAACAAAAATAATAAAATCATCAATGTACCTACAAACCTTCACAACGGGTACGTCAGCTAACTCATGCAAACCTAGCGGTCAAGAAAATCTCACGTAGTACAGGCGCCATACTAGAACCGATACAAATGCCACGCCTCTGCACATGCAGCCTTGTCCTCAAAGCAAACAAGTGTTGAGTTTAGTTAGCAGTCCTACACTTCTGCCACTTGCGTTAGTTACGCTTTTGCACGCTGCTTAGAGCCACGATGGAGCTCGATACTTTCTCACAACGTAGCATACAAGAACAAACCGAAAATACTACCATCTTCACGCGAAATCGAGCATCTCTGCTGCGATTGCCAGGCGTCAGCCGTCGGATGACCGCGCTGTGCCTCAAAGCTCCTCACCGGGTTGATTGCATATTGCAACCAACACCTCCTAGAAGACAAGTCCGTAGCGCTCTGGGTCGCTACGTCACAATGTCGGAAGAGGAAGGCCGCGGCGCCATAACATACGAAATTATATGTATCGACGGGGAAAAAAAACCTTTTCGTTGAGCGGCGCGGTGGACCGGCGTCGCTGACGCCATACGGAGTGGCACTAAATGCGCATGCTCCGGCCAGCTCGGGCGTTCAATCTTTTTCTGTAGCAGTTATTTTTGTTTTTATTTTGCTCGATCGTGAGTGTCTCGTATTGTCTTCGTTAACAGTCGTCACGAGGGCGCCCACGTTTGTTTGTTAGTGCATGCCGAACAAGTGCTGTGTTCTGGTTTGTGGGGGCAACTACAAGAACACCGAAACGGTGCAGAAACTCAAACTTCCCACACATGGCAACCAGAGGTAGGCGTGGATACGAGTCATTCTTCGACAAAACCTCCAGGGTTAGCACCTCACCATTGCTTCGAATTCCTGACGGAGTTGCCGAATCGTGGGAAATTTTTCGTATTGTGGGAAAAAGCATGATAGCTAGGAAAAAGAAAAAACCAGAATTTAAACGTATGTAAAACGTCGGAAATAATTTAATACAAACTAAAACCGAAATTCTGTAATTTTATAACATACATCGAGCAAGAGAAAGGAAGTGGCACTAGCTACTCAGGCAGTTTGCTGTTTTGGAGAGCCAACCTAGTACATCACGACTTACATCATGCGCGTGCTGCACGCCTGCCGGTACTGTACCGCCGGTCCGCGCGCTTTCCTCACCGCCAGCCACACACACAATTCCTGTATCAGTGCGACAGATCATGGATTGCACAGTGGGTGGGGTGCCTTTGTCATCACGAAAGCGAGCAGGCGATTTCATTTCGTTTGGTTAGTGGCCCGCTTGCCTTCATTCTAGCCAATTTATTCAACCAATGTATAGTGCGGAAAAGAAGGAGAGGGGAGACCAGTTTGCCGAATGTCAACTACATTTCGTAATTTATGCAGGTCAACCTTCTACAAAAGAAAAAAAACATACGGGAGGTGTTGCTGCATTTGAATATACTTGGCGTCATGCGTATCTTAAAAACGACTTCTGTCACTAAAATGGTGCTGTGGGAAATGAATGCAATTTTCGCCCTCGACGAGGGAAAACAAAAGTGGCAGTGCGGCAACAGCGATCCCGGTTTTCTTGCACATGTTCGCCCACCTTCTGGTGTTTTCGAGTTCCCTTGAATGTTACAAGTTGCATGCTCTGCTCTACTCCGTTCACCTTTAGGCTGAGACTAGAAGCCTAATCTAACAAAGTTTGTTTTAAATTCAGTGGCATACAACCATGCTGTTGATGCTGTTGTTGTCCAAATGACGAAGCAGCGACAGTTCTTACAGATGCCGAACTAGCTGCATGTGGAAACAAAGCACACTGTTGAACCTCTAACCAGCAACGAATGCTGGCACTTTGACACCTGAGAAAATGGTACAAGAGCGAGAATGTTCTTACACATATATTGTGGCGTAGCACAAACATTTTGTGGAAACATTTGTGCCGCAGTTTAAATGAAAATATATTTTATACGATAGCCAAGCAAAAGAAAAGGAAAGCGGAAATTCTTAAAGCAAAATCAACCCCCACTAGATCTTCGCAAGTTCGCCACAAGCCCTCCGATTTAACTGCTACTCAGCAATATTTTTCGGTCTATTGCAACTGTGAAATTTTATATCAGATTGCTTGCAACTTCGTGTTACATTTCAGTAGAGACAATTTCTTCAAGACCGATTGTTCTGATACGAACATTATACTTGTTTATCCTAATAGTCAACCAAACAAAGAACTCAATCTGCTTAATGTACAAAACGAAGTCAGTGTGTGGGTTTTCATCTAAAACGGTATTAGCACACAAGTATGGCTTTGCACCTAAATATTGTGCTCTTCAGGTTTGTGCCACAGTTTTCTATGTTACATGTGCTGGTTCTCGGGTATTGTGTTGGTGATACGTCAATGAAATCGACATGCGATAGGAGTGGTGCGTGTTACATTGTCGGGAGAGCTACAAAGCGGCATGTAAAATGCACATGCGCGACTATTTGAGAACCATTGGAGAGACTAGAAGATTCCTTCCGCATTACTTGCAGGTGAGAAATGCAGTATTTATAACTTCCTTTTCTAGAGCTGAATGCAATTCGTGAGCTTAAAGATCCTCCAACTACTTACAATTAAAGGGAAACTGCAAAGGAAAAAAGCTTTTTTTTTTTCAAAAAGCCTAATTGGGACAAGCATGTCACAAAAGAAACCTTCCGCGAGAAAGAATAGCAATATTTACGCCTCAGGACGTAATTTAGTCGGAGTCAAAACCTCTCAACTATTCAAACTCCCGCTCTTTCGACCCGCGGGGAGGAGAAGTACGCCCCGCCCCTCGCTCTTGGATAGACGTGGCTGCGGAGTTGAACGACTTGGGCAGCGTCTCGACTTTAGTTGCGTCTTGTCGAACGGCGTCGATCAGGAGGGAGGGGAACGGGGAAGGTGCCGCCGATGTACGCTTGAAGGTATAGCCTGTTTGCTTTCGTTTTTTTGTTTTTGTTTGGTCAGAAAAAATGTGGCAACAACGCACGTTCAACATGGCGCCGGTATTGCTTTGGCTTGACGGGACGTGAGAAGTTCCGCGGTTTCCAAGCATATGTACGCAAACGTGACCGAAGAAGTGCCCCTGTGATGTACCCGGAAGACAAAAAACATCATACGTGATCGTCGTGTCTGCTTTGAAATCGAAGGGAGTCACAGGGTCGACAAGTGTGCCACCACAAGCCGACGTTCACGACAGCGCTGCGTTGACTTCGGCGATCTCGTTCGGTTTGGTGTAACACGGCGATGCGACAAAGAATTGAAACATTCGTGGTGTGGTGCGGGGCTTGGAGGTAGAAGCAGAGACTAACACCGAGCGCGAATTCCTTCTTGTGGGGTTAAGGTTCAACGGGTTCAGTCACGTCGTCTTCAGTTGATCCGGTCCAGCTGGTCCGGCAGGACGCAGCTAGCGTTTTAAAAGTAAATCTTCCTTCGTTCCGTTTCTAAATGCGAAAGATTCTGGACGCATACTGTGAGTGAAAAGCTGCGAACATTTTCAACAGAATTACGTCGTTTTAACTGAACACTGGACTCCTGATTGTTGTCCTAAATCTGCCGTTTTTATGCTTCGCGTTTTTAAACTGCGTGTGCACCGCGACGTGATAGCACAGCGACACTCACCGTTAAAGTAGATGATTTGGTCCTGCAAACGACCGGTTATACAGAATTTCAGGGAAACATAAGTAACCACCGATATTTTCCTGGAAAACTCGTGCGAGGTTTGTTTTGGTCTCATGCGATGCGGCGTTGGTGCATGAGGACGTTGGTGCATTTATTAAGGTAAATTATTTGAAAGTTCAGAAAGTGTGGAGGGCCAGCAAGCTTTCCCAACTTTATCTCTTCGATCTCTAGCATTGTACTTAGTTTCAAATTGCAGTTGTAGCAGACATACCTTCTAGCAGGTACAAACTGCTCTAAATGAGGTAAAAGACTGGGAAGTCGGGACGGTGCTGACACCATATTTCGCGCTTCGCAAGGTAACTAGGGAAGTGCTTTTGCAAGGTATGCGGAATATGCAACTGATTGTGTTATGCCCGTCGTTTGCGTCTCTCCAACAAAACGAATAAGATGATCTACAAAGCTACAAACATTCAATTCAAACAACTTTACGTAGGATGGTTCGGATGCCGAGAAACAAGTTTGTCCAATAACACAGCATTCGGACGTTGGAAGGCTTCTGCAGACGGCTGTTACGTATTAACCTGGCTTTCACAGGTTTTTTACGTAACAGCTGTGTCTCAGTCGCGGATGTTTCGTGCACCGGGATCGAATCTCGAAGGCCTCCGGAGCGAAATGACAAGAACATACCTGGACACGTTTGTCGCTACGGAAAAGCCCGATTGCCTCCAGCCAACTAGAATTCCTCTTGTCAACTTTCGAGGCGACATGGCTGCTGGAAGTCTCGCAGTCGCGATTACACATCTGGCAGCACTTTACAGAGCATCTTTGCCGCTTTAAAGGAGCCAACATCTCCAAAAAAAAATCATTTGCACGCGCAAGCAAAAAAAAGAAAGAAAAGCGCGCTTAGGAAGCAAAGGGGAAAACAAAAGTAAAAAACCGCGCTATGAAAGAATGAACCCCGTGTCGCTACCTATCACTAACACCTGCGACTGCTGCACACACATAATTTCACTTTAGAAAGCCTCACTCAAGCACCTGGATCAACACCAAACACTGATAACTTCGGCGAAACGACTATCGAGGTAGGCGAGAGAGGCGAAAGCAGAGACCTCGGCGGCCATAAAAAAATGGCGAAGCTTTTCTTTTTTTATGGCATGAATCCCAACGGAATTTCTGTCTTGTAAATCGTTTGTAAAGAATGGTAACTCTAATCACATGGATTATTCTTCAAACGTAAAAATATGCTGCTTAAAAGGAAATAGCAGCATACCACAAAGCTTTAACAACCAAGATCTAAGCAGTCAATCAATTTTTGGCGAATGAGAAGAGTTTGTATCGGACGTCGCTCCGTGACGTATGGCAGGCCGCCCGTGAAGTATATCAGCCTATCCGTGACGTATAGCAGCTGCTCAATGACGTATAATGCCCAGTTTGTGGCGCGCGATTTAAAACAAACAAAATAGCCGCAAACTAAAGCAGTCTCGCGCAATAACTATTACTGAAAATATTTTTTTCGCGGAAAAATTGTTTTAGACATGCGTTTCCCAATTAGGCTGTTAAAAGCACACTTTTTTTGTAATTACAATTTACACTAAAAGTATACTCATTAAATTGGGATGCTCTCCAGACACAGTTTGTTGAAGTTTGAAGGCTAGTCAGATTAACGGCGACGAAAATAATTCCTGAAGATTATGAACAAGTTTGACACAGGAAAAACGGAAATCTGAAAACACAGCTAGGTGACTTCTGCGCTACCGAAAATATCCGCCCGGTCCTGGTATCGAACCAAAGACATCTCCATTTTCAGTGGAGAGCTCTACAAACTGAGCTAATCGGGAGTTGGATTTGAGTAAAGCAAACGGGTTTTATCAGCTGCCACCAGCCAGACAACAACAAGGGTAAATTTCTTGCATTTGTAAGGTTTAATACCTTCTCCAGGGAATATTTTTGTCATTCTTGTTCAGTTCGCTTGCACCTTTGCCTTCAATTGCATTATCATATTAACCTTAAGAAATAGCCGTTCATTCTTGTTGGTGTTGGACTGGTGGCTGCTGATAAACATCGTTTACTCTACTGACCTCTTACTCCTGGTTAGCTCAGTTGGGAGAGCGCTCCTCTGGAAAAGGAGTGGTCACTTGGTCGATAATAGGATTAAGTAGATTTCTTCGGTCGCGCACCAGTGACGAAGCTCTGTTTGAAGATTTACGTTTTTCCTTTCCTCCGCTTGTTCCCCTTCTCCCGGGACTATTTTTGTTGTTTCTTGTCCAGCTCGCTTGCACCCTTGCGCTTAATTGAATTATCATGAATGTCAGATTACTTTGGAGTACTATTTTTGTACCTGGAGTGATTTTGTTTTAGAATTTTTATAAATCACTGTGATTTTCATAAGAAACTGAGACTGAATTTCGTCATTGCTGCCAAGTACGAATATTTGGATGTAATGTGACAAAGAAATTGAAGCGGGAAGCAGAAAAAACATGCGGCCTCAAATTAGTGGCAAGTATGTTCTAGAAGCCAGGGGTAGTCATATTTAAATAAGTTTACTTAGGATTAACATGACACAATAAAATAACAACGCAGACGCTTCGCCACCCATCAGGGTGGCAACCTCGGTCTGCACAGGCCCCTTGTGGGGAGAGCCAAGACCAGTTTACTCGAATCCAACAGGTCCCCCTAAATTTCTCGTAGGGAGCCACGACTTATGTCGCACGCTTTGGGGTCACGTGGACGGACCACGATTCCACGAGCTGCTTGTGGCTCTAAGGTTTCTCACGAGCCAAGGTAGACGCACTGCCAAAGTCAGATGTATGCCCAGTTGTCCAGCTGTCGACCACGAGCTACAATTTAATTCTCGTGGCGTGCGTGGCCTTACCACATCCCTTCTCTGCTCATTAAGCCGGATGCTTCTCCGTCTGCCGGCTTCTCCAGTTTACGTGGCGTCACAGTCGATACAGTTCACCTTGCAAACCACCCCTGTCTGACCGGTGGCGGGAGTAATGTCTTTCAGCTTAGAAAACGCGTTCGTCAAGGTGTACACAGGCTTGAACACAGTTCGGATGCCCAAAGGGGTCAAAATTCTCTTAACTGAGTAAGAGGTTCTCCGGACAGAGCGAATACACACTACCGACTTTCGCTCGCCTCCTGCGTCCACTCTGCATTGTTGCGTGCACTTGCGCGTGTCACTTATGAAGGATCCTGAATAATCATGACTGCCCAAGGAAGTGGAGATCCTTGTCAGTTATCCGAACCGGAGAGATGAACGTTCGCAGACAACACATCGCAACGTGACAACAGTGTCCGTACCGCGGCGCGCTTGTGTTCCCACGAGGAATGGCAATCAAAACCCGAAACATTTCTTCTGTCACAAGGTTTGTGGTACACTTCAGGCTGTACCGCACCACCACCCACCCGGCGCTCCAATAGTTTCAAAAACTGCAGCACACCATTTCTCTCAGTTCCAAATGTGAACTGGATAGTTATATGAATACTATTTCGAGCCTAGCGGAAAGCACGGAAGTCCGCCTTTTTCAGGAATCGAAAAAGGTCATCAACATACAGGCAGTACATTTTTAAGGAGAAATACCATGAACTGATGACTGACTTTTTCGCATACTACATTGCCAAATAGGCCGCCATGACGGGCATAGGGCTTCTGATCACACAACATTCAATCTGATGGTACACGCCGTTTTCAAATGTACAGTAAGTCTTGTTTTTACAACACCGCAACAAAATCCCAATATCCTCTTAAATTACTCACTTTCAAAGGGAACTATTTTTTACGCAAGTTCAAAACAGTAGGTCACCATAATTACTCCGTCTATAAACCCGTCCAAATCAAAAACAGTCCTTTTTAAATGTCCAGGATCACGGATCGCATTGTCCAGTGATTGGTACTTTGGGCCATTTATAGTAGAATGCGTTGACAGCGTAAAGACCCTAGACGTTGGGTTCTCAGAACACATGTCGTGAAATTCCCATGTTGCTTACATACATAAAAAGAACTTTGCAAATTAGCAGGAAGAATGAACAAATATAAGAAAGCATTTTCTGTAATTATATATAATACAATATTATATAACTTCCTTTTTCATTCCATTCTTTGTTATTGCCATCTGGTCTGGGGGACAACAACAAAAAGTAACTTCGACAGGTTGAAGTTAATGCAAAAAAGCAATAAGGATAATTGAAAATGTTCCATGTGATTATAGTTATCTTCCTTTATTTTTAAAGCATAAAATACTTGACGTGTCTAACGTGCACTCTAATAGATTAACTGTGACATATCATCGTGCCTTAAGAGAACATATTACAGTGCTTTTTGAACTCGCTAAACTTGAAAATTATATATACTTTTATCCCTCACGTCATTGACATCCATGGCGAATCCCATCATCTAGAACTAATTTTGGCTTCCAGAGGTTGAATTACAGATTACAGTCACTTCTAAACACCTTATATTCCCAAGAAGTTGATCAACATTCCTTAAATGCCCAGACAACTTAGACTTTCTTATATTAATTGAAAATGTTTGTCTTAAGCTTAATATATCTTTAACTTCAGTCTGTTTTGAAGCGCAACCTATTTTCAATCTCACTTATTTTATACGACATCCTATATAAGTTATCTTTATTCTGTTTTTCTTTCGTGTATAGAGGTCAGTGTTGGTAAACTTTCGTCACATATCTGTAAAATATAAACCTTCCTGTAATAAATAGAAACACAGTGCCGCTCTGCCCTGTGTTTTGGGGGGCTGGAACCCGTCAAGCTGCAAACTTGCAGCTTTGTTTCCTGACCCCCTTTTCACATGTGTGTAAAAGCGCTGTTACGAAAATAAACCGATTATGATTCCGATATAAAACCCTAGAATCTCTACTGATTGCACTTCATTCTAAGCTGATGTTGCTTTAGAATTTTACATTATGTTGTGTCGCTTGTTCCGACATTCTGCAGTTCTTCAGACATTTTAACAATGAGCAGTTACTTTCGAAAGGGGTCTATTGAGCAGGCGTCGCATTGCAACCTTCTGCACTCAAACCACCGCAAAATTCGAAATATGTTTCCAACCACACGAGAATAGAAAGAATCAGATGAATAATGTTGCGTTTCTGTAGTGCGTTCCTATTAAAATTGTCGAATTGCTATCTAAAACAATGCAAACAATAACATTACAGAATGCGCTAAGAATAGTCAATGAAAAGTTGCGTGTAGGTTAATTGCTCTCCCTTTTGTCCCTGGGCGAAGTCATATTCTTGCAGAGCCGGTGATGCTGGCGATTGTTAGAAATCAAGATTTAGACTACCTACAAAACCCCGCCGAAATGTTTTTGTTTTTCGCGGGTAGTTTTAACATTTCTGGATGACGGGAACCATTCATGGCGATTTAAGGTGATATATAAAACAAATCTTGTAAATCATGATTTGAAGCACCGAGATGCCTGAAGGTATCTTGCCTCTCAATACTATTTTATATAGTGGCCTTAGAGCATCATAACCCGCAATAAACGCTGAGTAAGAAGGCAGGAATTGAAATTGTGAAACGGCTCGATTGTGAAGGGTTATACTCATAATGCAATTAAACGTTGTCCTTTCCTCTCCAACTAGTGCCACCTAGAAGGCCTTTGATAAAGAAGCCTTCTTAGCCCACTTACCTGCAAACAAAAAAATGGAGATGATAGCTCCCAACACTATGATGAAAAATAGGAGGCCCACGATAATGAGTATATTCTCATTTCTGAACCTGAAAGAAAAGAAATAGACACTATTTCTGCCAGGCCGATTGAGAGATTAGAAATTCTAGATAGTAATTTGTATATCATTTAGCACTGTGGTAAATCTTCCACGACAGTCTTTACCTTCTTTCTACACCCTGTCGTCTGCGTTAGGTTAAAGTGTGAATATATATATATATATATATATATATATATATATATATATATATATATATATATATATGCAGGGTGTTTTTTTAACTTTCAGAATTGTTTAAAAAAGCCGTGAAAGCTACATCAATGCGGTTCGTGCTGGTGAGTTATACTGCAAAGAGGACATAGTGTAGAGAGATAGTCGCAACTATTATTCGGCTAATTAATTAAAATTTGTTCATTAACTTTTTAACTGGGGCAAATAGAAGTATAGTTTCGATTAGAAACTTGTTGAGCATCATAAAAAAATCAACTATTTCTCCAAGGATATAGCGCCAGGGCAGCATTATACGGCATTCTGTAAAAACGTTTTTTTACGCTTTTTTTTTAGCGCTTTGTTGCGTCTACGGACGCGGACACAGAGATGCGCTCCGCTAGGAAAGCGAAATCTAAAAACGCGTCCAAATGAAGCGTTTTTTTACGGAACGCCGCAAAATGCTGCCGCGGCATTATATCCTTCTAAAAAGAGTTTATTTAGTGGTTTTTGATTATACTCATATTGTTTGTAATTGAAACTATATATCTCTTTATACAAAAAGAAGTTAAGTAACAAATTTTACATCATTATCTGACTGATACTTGCGACTATCAACCTATACTATGTACCCCTGGCCATATAACTCACCTGCACAAACCGCACAAACGTAGCTTTCACGACTTTTTTTTTTAAACAAATCTGAAATGTAAAAAGAAAAGCTATATATAGTACATATATATATGTATAGGAACAGCACCTGGGATAAAAAGGAAGGCACTCGAGAGAAATACGTTCGAAACATTTTGCCCGTAGAGGGATACTTCAACGAAATTTCAAATATACGCGTCGTGTTCAAAAATAGGTTGAGTATGATCCACAGAATCCGTAAATGACAACTGCAGGTTTGTATTTTGACCATCATGTCTGTATTTTTTGCTACAAACTTCCCACTCTGGCAAGCGCTCGGAGAACAGCCAGCAAAGGCCATGTGACATCTAACGGAATCGTGACGCAGTTCCTATCGAGACGAGCAAAGCTACGCCAAGGCTGACGTCGAGAGGATGGCCTAGTTGTTCAAGCCACCGAAGCGACTGATTTTGTACGGATTTCGAATGACGGGTTAATCTTCTATAATCTGGTGGAGGGACAATACCGACCTCTGGGTGACACGAAAGGGATTATTGGGAAGAGGGGAGTTCCTCCTTCCCCTCTTCTCTCGTCGTGGCCGGAGGCGAGAGAGTTACCGTCACTACCTCTCATGGTTCCTAGACGGGCGTTACAAACGAGGCGTTAGCGACATCCACCATGTGCGGTTTGGTAATCGTTTAACTTGTTTCAAAATCCTTTTCGTGACTTTTTTAACAAGATATTGGTGTGTTCGATGTGATACTGCTCCTTTGAACACATGTAGACTAAAAAATTAGCGCCGAAATTTCGTTCTAGTATTCCTTTAAGGAGATGGTCGTCCAAGGTCACCAAAAACGTTGTCTGCAGATACGTTTCAGGCCTGGTAGACTCTTCCACCAGAGCAAGAGCACTTCGTTTTCCTTTTCTTTCAATCAAAAAAAAAAAACTGCCGCAGAGAAGAAGTAATTGAAAAAAATGCTTACCGTTTAGCGGGTATCTACTAAACAACATTATCGCTTAAAAGTTTAATATATCCCGATAAAAAAGCCGTAAATAGCATTGAAGTATTAAAATATATTATTATTCACACCATTATTATTACAAAACCAGTTTTTGGGGCGTGTGTTTGGATATAAGCCAACTATAAGTGGTGTTATGTGAAGCCAACGAGAGGCGCAAAGCAAAGCGTTTGCTCGTGTCACATTAAACGATCGAAGACCTCAATTAAATGTCCATAAAAAAACGGTAATGACACTTTTGAACAGTTCAGGCCCTTCGGTTCTAAAGTATTAAATTTATAAATAAATTCATATTCCTTATTTTTTCGATCTCTGGTAGTTCGAAAGCCCCCTAAAGTATAATAAAATTAAAATAAAAAAGTCCGTTATGTCCTCTGGAGTTTAAGTGACGAGAAACTGGTCCGGCAACTTGTTTACGTTAATGACTTTTATGTAAATTCATGCGTTTTATTACCTTATTTTAGTTTCTCCTATGTATTAAATTGGGCATTTTTACAGTGAATGAAACAAATAACATTTTGCGAATTTCAGTCAAAGGCAGCATTCATTTTTAATTAAAGTTATTTGCTGTGCTACGAATAGAGTTAGCCATAATTACATCGACGCCTAAACTGCATTGGTTAATAATGCATTTTATGCAACCATGAGGGACCAGGCCACGTCCAATGCAGTTTAGGGACTGTGTAAAAAAATCCAATAAGTTACGTGGTTTCCTAAACGCTATACCAGGTGGTTGAGGAACAACAGCCTTTAAAGTAATGTCTAAGTGTAAAATATTTATGCGTCGTCTAAGAATAATGTGTACGTTTGGAAGTTTCGACTGGTAAGGTAACTCTAGTCGTAATTCATTGTTATTTCTTTTCGGTCGCTTTATTAACCACGCGTTCCGAGAGATCACACGAGCTTTTGTATTGAATTATTTAGAAACTGTAAGGGGTATCCACGTTTAACGAAATCCGCACCTAGTGCTCTAGCTTCTATGTCAAAATCCTTATCATCTGAACATAAGCGTTGTAATCGTAGTATTTGGATGTATAGTATACTTTTTTTTTCTTTTCAATTGGATGACAGCTTTTTTTAATGTAGAAATTGACGTCTATTTGTAGGTTTTCAATATAAAGTTGTTTTTAAACCATTTTCAGTAAGTTGTATCGTAATACCTAGAAACTAAATTTCTGTATCGGAGTATTTATATGTAAATATTTTATGTGGATTACAATTGTTTGCAAAATTAATAAATTCAAAAAGTTTATCTTCCCCATTTCATCAAATTATAAATATGTCGTCGGGAAAACGTTTATAAAAAAGGGCTTTATGCGGAAAGGAGTTAAGTATCCGCTCCTCTAAAGACATAATATATATATTGGCATAGGAAGGAGAGAAACGTGATCCCATAGCTGTGCCATGTATTTGTAAATAGTGCTCATTGATAAAAAAGAAGTTATAAAGCTCTAAAGCTATGTGCATAAAAATATTTAAGACGCGTTTACCAACAGTGAAGTTGCTTTCGTTAACAATATTAAGAACTGCTTGGATACCCTCATCATACGGTATATATGTGTAAAGAGATACTACGTCCGTTGTCACCAGCAACGTACTATTAGCCCTAATATATATTTGGATGTCATTAATTAAATTGAGATAATGAGAGGAGCCTTTTACGTAGGACGGGGCACCGGCTCCAGTTCTTTAAAATTTTTAGTCAATAAAGTCTGAAATGTTATCTGTATTTGTACCTATTCGAGAAATAATTAGTCTACCTGTGTGATTTTGCTTGTGTACTTTCATTAACATATCGAACTGTCCTGGTCTCGGATTTTCTTGAATGAGATACATAGAAATATTATTTTTCTATTTTATATTTATCTACTTGGTAGTTTAATTGTATTTTTTATTTTTACTTGAAACTTAAGTGCTGAAT
This sequence comes from Ixodes ricinus, assembly GCA_037355805.1. NCBI lineage: Eukaryota > Metazoa > Arthropoda > Arachnida > Ixodida > Ixodidae > Ixodes > Ixodes ricinus. The sequence goes on along the minus strand of JAZHYW010003858.1, from coordinate 55,974 downwards.
CATAATCTAGTTATTTTATAGAACTTAGTATCGTTCAGTTGTTTAATTGCTTCCGATATACAGTCGGCTGTGTTAGCTATACATATACCTGCCCCTTTGTCAGCCTGGGCTATTATGATATCTCTGTTATCAGTGATGTTTTTAAGCATTGTCTATTTTTACAAGTTAAAATATTTTTAAGTGGTATGTTTTTTTCTAAGCCGGAAAAACATATTTTTGTACCGCCTCTTTGTATTTTATGGCATTAACATTTTGTTTATTCAACGGTGGAATAAAAAGTATTAGTGTTTACATAAAGGCTCTTGATAAGGAGTTCCTTTGAAAAAACACAGTGCAATTCCATGCAAATCCATTTAATGCTTTGTGTGAGTTGAAATCATCACTATTGTTGCGAGAAGTTGGTCAAAACTTTAATCCCTTCTTGAGAACAAATTCTTCGGGTTTACAAAGTACATAAAAAATAATTGAATATTTCAGACTTTTCTCAACCATATCTGGAGAATGTGTTCTGAGGATTTAAAAAGGTTTTACCATTTTTCTATTAGGGGCAGAAAAAATCCAAGAGCACATTATCTCTAAGTGCCCTATATTGTTTAGTATTAGCTGCTTCTCGCTACTTTTATGTATGTAATGCTGCAATTCTTTAAATATTATTAAGGACAAACCCGGGGAAGTTTTTAAAATATCGTCAATCTGGGACTCTAAAGGACGAATGTTTTCGATTAACTGCTGTATGTAAGGTTCAGTAAAACATTCTAAATTTAAAAATGACGCAATTGCATGTTTCTACATTTACGATGGGACAGCTCAATGGTTGAAGCTGTATATGTGTTATAAAACCCTTCGGAACCTTTTTCCGTGTGCGGCAGTTTTGCAAAAATAGTTTCTAGGATTCAACTCGAAATTAATTTATCGAAAACAAACGCGTAGATTAAAAAAAGTGTTAGAGAAAAGCCTGAGGGAGTGAATTTGAATGCGATGGACGTCGACGTTTTACTTGTGAGGCGTGACGAAAACGACCCACTAAGGGATTTATATTTCGTGCGCAGCCATCGCTCACACTTTGCCGCGAAAGTTGTTGGAACGACTCCGGCAACGATAATAGAACAGAATCTGAAGACCTGTCCACCGAAAGAGGAACACCTCCTGAAACCTGCCCACTAGACGCCCTCTATTCTTTGGGAAACATCATCAAATTCAAAAAGCCTAGGTGTAAAGGGACACTTGCAATGCAAGTGGGTAACTAAAAAATCTTCGAAATATTTGGCCGATTCAGCTATACCCTCCCTACTTAGGTGTAACCCATCGAAAGACAAAAAAACGTTGAGGGGTCTCCAAAAAAGAACGGCGATTTAAAAATACTACATTGTCGTATCTGAAAGAGGACTCCCTCAGAAACAAATTTAATTCGAAGATTTTTTCGTTAATTCATCGTACGTAGCCTGGTTCAAAAGCCCTAAAATTATCCTCCAACCGGGGAGGAACGCTTGAGATAATTACAGTCATGTCAGACGTTTTTGACGAATATGTAAAATTAGATTATTAACTAAAATGACGCACTGAAAAATGGCGGACATGGGACAACCATAGAGCTGTCCCATGTAAATGTACGAACATGGGATTGCGCGCTTTTTTAGTTTTAGAATGTCTTTACTGGACATAACATAAAGCAGTCAATCGAAAACATTCGTGCTTTGGAGTTCCAGATCGATAATATTTTAAGAACATCCCCTGGTTCGCCATTAATAATATTAAAATAATTGCAGCATTACCTACGTAAAAAGTAGCGAGAAGTAACTAATACTAAATAACGTAAGGCACTTAGAGATAATGTGATCTTGGATTTTCACTCGCCCCTAATAGAAAATTGGAAAACCTTTTCTTTACGCCTAATTAATAGAACAAACACAACATGCTAACACATGTAACTAAAAACATTCTACAGATATGGGTGGAGAAAAGTCCGAAATATTTAATTATTCTTCCTAGGTACTTTCTAAACACGAAAAGTTAGTTCTATAGAAGGGATTAAAGTTTTATCCGACTCCTCGCAACAATAGCGATGATTTCGACTTGCACAAAGGATAAAATGAATTTCCACGGCAATTGCACAGTAAGTTTTTTTTTTCAAAGGAGCTCCTTACGAAGAGCCTTTATATAAACACAAATACTTATGGATTCCATCGTTAAATAAATAAAATGTTAATGTCATAAAATACATAGAGGCGGTACAGAAAGATGTTTTATCTGCTTATAAAGAGCAGAGATCACTTAAAATTATTTAACTTATAAAGATAGACAATGCTTAAAAACCGCACTGATAACAGAGTTATCATGATAGCCCAGGCTCGCAATGGGACAGGTATATGTACTGGTACAGTTAACACAGCCGACTATATATCGGAAGCAATTAAACAACTGAACGATACTAAGTTCTATAAAATAACTAGATTATGATCCAACACCTAAGTTTTGAGAGACAACAAAACCAATTAAACAACCTAGTAGATAATATTAAAATCGAGAAAAATATTTCTAGGTATATCATTCAAGAATATCTGAGACCAGGACAGTTCGATATGTTAATGAAAGTAAACAATCAAAATCACCCAGGTAGAACAATTATTTCTGGAATAGGTTCAAATACAGAAAACATTTCAGACTTTACTGACGAACAAATTAAAAGTACTGCAGCCGGTGCCCCGTCCTACGTAAAAGAGTCCTCTCATTTTTCAATTTAATTAATGACATCCAAATACAATTTAGGGATAATACTGCGGTGCTGGTGACAATGGACGTAGTGTCTCTTTACACTAATATACCGCATAATAAAGATATCCAAGCAGTTCTGAATATTGTTAACGAAAACGACCTCACTGTTAGTAAAAACATCCTAAATATATTTATGCAACGTGCTTTGGAGCTTAATAACTTCACATTTATGAATGAGCACTATATACAAATACATGGCGCAGCAATGGGATCACGTTTTTCTTCCTCCTATGCAAATATATGTATGATGTATTTAGAGGGGCGGATTATGAACTCCTTTACGCATAATACCCTTTTTTATAAACGTTTCCTCGACGACATATTTATAATCTGAAATAATGGGGAAGATAATCTCATTGAATTAATTAATTTGTGCGAAAAATTGTAATCCAAAAATTAAATATACATATTAATACTCCTATACAGAAATAAAGTTTCTAGATATTAAGATATAAGACACTCTGAAAAAGTGTTAAAAATAAACATTCTATCGAAAACATACAGATAGACGTCAATTTCTACATTATAGAGGCTGTCATCCAATAGAAAACAAAAAATGTATACCATACAGCCAAATGTTACGATTACGACGCTTATGTTCAGAGTAAAAGGATTTTGATATAAATGCTAGAGCACTAGGCGAGGATTTCATTAACCGTAGATACTCCTTACCGTTACTAAATAATTCATATCAAAAAGTCGAGTGATCTCTCGGAACGCGCGTTTAGTAGAGCGACCGAAAAGAAATAACCATGAATTTTGACTAATCCTACCTTACCAGTCAAAACTTCCAAACATAAACAATATTCTTAGATAACACATGAATATTTTACACATGGACACTGCTTTAAAGGCTGTTATCCCTCGACCACCTGGTATAGTGTTTAGGAGACCACGTAATTGATTGTATTTTTTTATACAGTCCCGAAACTCCATCGTGTGTTGCCTGGTCCCTCTTGGATGCGTAAAATGCAATATTAACGAATGCCCTTTATGCGTTAATATCATTAGGGCCAACTCTATTCGTGGCACAGCAAATAACTTTAATTGGAAAATAAATGGTTTCTTATACCCTATTCACTCGAGCATAAAGGGACCTTTAGCTAATTGACCTTTATGGCCAGCGGCGAATCAGTTCCCGATCCTCCGCGCGAGGCATGTGCTCGTGATCAATCAGCGCGGGCTGATTCGCCGATTGTGAGGGGACCTATGCTGAAGGTACCTTTATGCTGGTCGTGTAAATGGGGTATTAGCCTGTAATTGAGAAAATGATATATATTTGATTCGAGGTTAAAAATGCCTAATTCAATACATAGGCGATACTGAAACAAACATAAGCAAACACATGAATCTACAAAAAAGTGACTTACGTAAACACGTTGCCGGACCAGTTTTTTGTCACTCAACTTCCACGGGACATAACGGACTTTCTAATTTTATATTTTATTATACTTCAGGGTGCTTACGCACCAACAGAGATCGCACAAATAAAGAATCTGAATTTATTTATAAATTTAATACTTTAGAACCGAAGGGCCTTAGCAGTTAGAAAGGGTCATTGTCGTCTTTTCTAATGTACATTTGAATGAGGTCTTCTAATCGGTGCCGCAACTGTTGCCTTCTTTTTTCTCGTTTGATCGTTTAATGTGACACGAGCAAACGCTTTGCTTTGGCCTCTCATTGGCTTCACAGAACACCAGGTATAGTTGGCTTATGTCGAACCACATGTCCCAAAAACTGGTTTTGTGATAATATTGGCGTGAATAATATTATATTTAATTACTTCAATACTATTTAGTGCTTTTTTATCGGGATATATTAAACTTTTCAGGGATAATTTAGCTTAGTAAATACCCGCTAAACGGTAAGCTTTTTATTTTATAATTACATCTTCTTCTTTGTTGCCGTTTTTTTTTTTGATCGAAAGAAAAGGTAAACGAAGTGTTCTTGTTCGGACTGACGAAGAGTCTACCAGGCTCGAAACGTATCGGCAGACAACTTTTTTGGCGACCTTGGACGACCATCTCCTTAAGGGCAAATATTTCTTGAACGATGTACATATGTTCCCTCCACACGCGCTTCTGTACCCGCTGTTTCCTTTTTCCTCCTTTTACCCACTCATCTGCGAGATCCGTTAGTATATTTTTTTCATTGAAAGGCGATGCCAATCTGTGCCTTCAGCACCACGCTGTCCTACTGCTCACAACGTTACTCGGTCTTGACCCTAGGCGTCTGTATTTATTTTAAGTTTTATTAAAATGTTTTATCTTTTTAATTTGTATTTTTAATTTACTGTCCGGGACGACCACACCTTTGCAACACATCCTGTGGCAATCCCTCCCCCTCCCCCGCGCCCCCTGCCCCGCGATCTGCCTCCTTGCTCCCCTCTCCCGTCTCTTCCGCAGACGTGCGGCGCCCGAGGGGAGGCGGGCTGACCGTCGCGGAGAGTGGACGCTCACATCGGCTTAGCCTTAAAGAACACATGCAAAGGAAAAAAAACTTTTTTTTTAAACAGGCTTGATGAAAAAAGAATATTATAAAACAAATTTACAACGAAGAAAAAAAATTAGAGCTATAAGTACTGCGCAAAACAAATTTGTAGTTCGCGCCCGCGGGAGCCGCCGCTGGTCACGTGGTAGGCCCACGCGCCGCCGCGCTGCGTCGCCGCCACCGCAAACTCACGCCACCGCCGCACGCTGAGCGTTGTGCGACGCCGCTTCAATACGTTTCTCTACGCCGCCGTCGCCGCTGCCACACAAGTTTGTCTGCTTCGGTTCGTCGCCGCCGTCTCCTGGCCGGCGCACAGGTCTATCGCATCTGCTTGCGCTTTTTCAGGAGTTTCGTTTGGGCTCTAAGAGTTACCTATTCAACTTAATGTTTTGTTTTACTTCAAAAAAGATGAATAAGTTACTGTTAGATGCCATAGGAAGCTTCCGAAAGAGCGCAAGATCCACGTGATAAATAAGGGCCACTATTCCAAGGCGCCCGCGGGAGCCAACTACAAATTCGTATAGCTCCGTAAATATAGCTCTATTTGTTTTCTTCGTTGTAAAATTGTTTTATGACATTCTTTTTCGATCTAAGTTGTTTAAACAAAAATGTTTTTTTTTTCTTTCCTTTGCATGTGTCCTTTAGGGAAATTAGTACCGAAGATGTCGTTCCAGAGCCTATGCCGTCCGTTTATGACCTATTGTACCACCACAGTGTCGAAAATATCATATACGCCTCATTAGCTTTGAAACTTGCCGCCCTATCGTGGGAGCGTGCTCAAATCAAACTTTTTTATATTTTTCATTGGCCGTTTGATTTTGTTTTATTATGTTTGCCATTCTTCGTATGTCGTTTTAGTTTTATTTTTTTCTCACGTCACGTCCTTCTCGCTCCAATGGCCGCTTACTGCTCTGCGCAGTCTTATGTCCTCACATGTATGCCATCTCCTGACGAAGCCGAGCCGATCGTCGAAACTGTCATAATACATACAATAAACTCCTAAGCATAGCAACTCCTGCATATGTACGGATATATACTTATATATATATATATATATATATATAAGGTGTTTCACGAAAGATGGACAAATTCAATATTGCGAAATCTAGAATCGCACAAAAAGGGCTTGATCGTTTTTGTCCTAGCCTATGGGCTAGTTAGGAAATTATTAAGTTCGGGATAATTAAAGCGTAATTATTTTCGCGTAATATTTTTTAAATATTGACTTTAACTGCATTTTTATTAGAATATTGGGAGCATCATTGAAAAACACTAAATCAATAAATTGTAGAACGATAAAAGGCACGCGCAGCATTTTACGGCTTTCTGAAAAACCGCACAAATCCGACGAAGTTCTAAGTTTTGGTTTGAATCGGAGCACTTCTCGGCCCCGACGGCACCGCACCCCGTGAAGAAATAGTGCAACCAACCTCTGTTGCCCCAGCCTCGCGCAACGCAGCAGAGGCTGGTTGCACTATTTCTCCACTGGGCGTGGTGCCGTCGGGGCCGAGAAGCGCTCTGATTGCAAACCGAAACTTAAAAACCCGTCGAATTTGTGCGGTTTCTCAGAAAGCCCTAAAATGCTGCGTGTGCCTCTATCTTTCTGCAGTTTGTTGATTTAGTGTTTTTTTGATGATGCTGAGCAATTTTCTCATTGAAACCATGCCCTTAAACACAACATTAAGAAATTCAATTACGCACACATAATTAACAATCTATTTATCTCGGACTTTAATAATTCTCCTAAATAGGCCCTTGGCCCAGAACCACAACGACACCAGCCTTTTTTTTTTTTTGATGCGATGCGTAGTTTTCGCAATATCGAATCTGTCCACTTTTCGTGAAACACCCTGCATATATTTATTTTCTTAATCAACAAATTTGTTTTAAAAAGAAGCGATGAAAGTTATACCAATGAGATTTCTGCAGGTGAGTTATATGGCCAGGGGGACATAGTATGGGGGCTTACCGTAGCGATCGGTCGGCTAATTAATTCAAGATCCGTTAATTAACACTCTAATTAATGAAAATAGACATATGATTCCAACTAGAAACTTGCTCAGCGTCATCGAAACCCACTAAATCAACTCTTTTTAAAAGAATATAATGCAGGAGCAGTATATTACGGCGTTCCGTAAAAATGCTCAAATTGCACGCGTTTCTAGGTTTCGATTTCTTATCAGAGCGCATCTCTGCACCCGCGGTCCTGCTCCCCAGGGTCTGAGACGCACGTGCGCCCAACTTCCCTCCATGCTACAAAGGAGTCGAGAGGGTGGCTTCGCGTCCCGACCACCGGGGCGCAATGCTGCGCTCCGATAAGAAAGCAAAACCTAGAAACGCGTCCAAACTGCGCGTTTGTACGGAACGCAGTAACATTTTGTCCGTGAGCTATATCCTTCTAAAATTTGATGATTTAGTGGTTTTCGATGACGTTGAGCAAGTTTCTAATGGGAACCATGTTTCATTTTATTAATTAAAAAGTTAATTAACGAATTTTAATTAAGTATTCGAATGATCGTTCCGATTAGCCATTTATACTCTGCAAGCCTGGCCAGTATAACTCACCATGTTAAATTTTAAAAAAAAATCGTCCTGTTGCTATATATATATATATATATATATATATATATATATATATATATATATATATATATAGAGAGAGAGAGAGAGAGAGAGATAGAGAGAGAGACACATAACGTGGGATAAAAAGAAGGCACTCGAAAGCAACATATTCCAAAATATATTTGCGCTTATGGAGATGGTCTTCCAAAACGAGGAAAACGAAGTGTTCCTGTTTGAACTCACGAAGAGCCTACCAGGCCCGAAACGTTTCCGTGCACGAACTTTTTGGCGACTTTCTCCTCCTTTTGGCAATACCATCTCCATAAGTATGGTAAATATCATTTTGGAATATATATATATATATATATATATATATATATATATATATATATATATATATATATATATATATATATATATATATATATATATATATTGCAGCGCTACCACTACTTTCTGCCTTTTCTTGTGCAGCAATTGGCTTTTGGCTTTTGGAAACAAGTATAAAATATGTACTCATATATATTTGAACATTATATTGTGATTCGTGCCGAAGTTATAACGTGTGAAGCTTGCTGTAAAAAGCCATCGTCGATATAGGGAGTAACAACTGCCTCGCATGAACATCTACAAAACTTGTGTTCTGATTATTTCACCAGAAATACACAAAAAGTTGGCATTTGTGTGATATTGTACTCAGATTCGTATTAGTCTAAAACACAAAAAAGCAAAACAATTCTTGAAAACGACTTTCTTCAACATCGCATAACATTATGTTGAAAGAGTCAAATTTGCGACACAGTTACAATCTTCGACATAATTGTCACGTAAGGAGATCAGTTCTTCGAATACCACTATACTTTAGTAAACCTATTAGGTGCATTATCATAACAGCGACAGGTTGTAATTTTCGCCCGTTTACATTTACGCGTAATGGCAACAGAAAGAAGACTAAATAAATGAAAGCTTTTATTTTTTGATATATCATGCCCAAAACGGAGAGTATCACCTTGCAACGCTAGATACACAAAACTATGTACTTCCTTTGTGAAGCCTAGCTTAGCTTGGATTGTAGCTGCCCCAACCACGTTCCGAAGAGGCACATATGGGCGTATCGCTAACTTAAGCTGGTTGTTAGCCCGCAAGTGTTTGCCGACGAAAGCACGGTATGGACACAGTGCCGAGAAGATCGAATGCATGCAACTTGTTCATGACTTCGAGCAAGGACTTCATGCTCGAAGGTGCGGGTCGCTTTTTGTCCGTGCTGTACAAAAGTGCTGTAGTTCTGCACGTCACCAAATATGTCCTCTAAATGCAGACCGCTGCTACTTTTCTCAAGCGAGTAATTTACTATTTCAATCAATATACTTTAGTTTAAAACTCTTGATTGAACATATTATGGAGTGTAAATAAAATCTAATTTAACATCCTTGCACGGACAGTGTGTCGGGCTTTTTGGCCAAAACATTGCAACGAAATTCCTTTGTCTTTTTTAATTTTTTTATTTCTAAACTTATTTGAGTCTTGTGTGACGGCCAGCGCATTTCGAGCTCGAATGACCACTGCCGTGAGTTATGTGAACCATCTTGGTGAGTAGCAACTGGTAGCGTTGTTTAGCTTTCATAAAAAGTATTCATTGGTGGCCAAATCAGTGTACGTCAGTTCTGAAGGCGAGTTGATAGATAGCTTCCACATTTCACTTGTAATGCGCATTGGACACCATCAAGTTTACCCGGTCTTAGCGGTCCATTAATTAGAGCTCGCTCCGAGCATGTGCCCTAGACAGTGTCCTTAAGTACGAAGCCCAGTGGACAAACATATCCGCATTTTTGGCATGGAATTGTCCTCCAGACCGTTGTGCAATGTAGACTGCAACTCTACAGTCAGAGTTGCACACTTCGTACACGCGATCTTTATTGAGCGTAACACTCTAAACAGAGGGAAAATACAAGAGCCATTTCTTATTCTGGCACCTCGGGCAGTGAGAAGCAGGTATTTGGCAAGGCCCTTTGCTTGGAATTTGCGACCAGTGTGTTCACTGTTAGTGTCTCTCCGATGGAATATCCTTCAGTTTATTCAAGAGCAGAGCGGCATTAAAACAAAGAGTTTGCAAAGGAAGTAACCTGATGTTGCGACGTGACGACAGTCTTGGTGTGTTTAGGTTGGCGATGACCTGTAGGTTTTATTTTTCTTATCCTTTTTGCGGAAAGTTGCGTTTTGGGGTAGCAATGGTGCTCGGTTGATTGGAGAACATAGCGTCCTTTCATATTTAGTAAGGCCAAAAGAATCCCTTATGGGTTCGGTAATTTATCTGCTGATCAAAAGGTTTAAATATTATACGATGAATAGATGCCATCATAAATTGAGTTCGCAACGGGCAGGCTGCAGCGCAAAACAAGCCTCGTGCCGCCTCTTGCTGTACGCGAGTTCGTTGTACGAGCAGAGTAGCTGAAGTGTCCTCAACGCATTGCAGCAGCGGTGCGAAGTGAAACTGTCAGATTATATCGGTTTATGTTGCCTTCATGATGGAGTTCATAAAGCACCGACTGAGGCTGCAGTTCTTCGTGCTAACGTCAAGGCACGTTCGCCTAAATATATACAAAAATAGGCAGAAGATACGGAGGAGGAAACGCTTTGCACTCCGTTAGATCGCACAGACTTTAATACATAGCAAATAAAGAAGAGACGCTTTACACAACGCCATGTCGAGGTTCGAGCAGAAAGGAGATTTCTATATTGGATGATAGTACGATAAAACGCTGTGTTTACGACAAGTTCCTGGTTTGTCATTAGGGTTTTGGTATTGCGTATAACACAAACCGCAATTTCTGTGCGTTGGCGTTAGCGTTTCTTGTTCCACGCTGCCCAAGTGCGTTGTCGACATGCGCCAATCAAATACCACAGTTTGGGCTCCGTGTACGCGCAGGGTGAAAAGTGAATCAGTATCTACCTATGCATGTACACAATCAAAATAAGGTCAGACATGTAATGAGTGCGATTTGAAAAAATAAAATTATTTACTTTGATGCTTAGGTATGGGTTAGAAGTTACGTTTATTCTAGCGTTCAAATAGCTCATATCAACATGCTCTACAACTTTCAAAATAAGAAAACGCCCAAAACTTTTTATTAGTACATTCATAAAAAAATAAATAAAAAACGACCTTTTATAGTCGGCGTAATTTTACTGCTTTAGGTGTTATTAGCCGCTCGTTAATGGGGTCACTCCAGTGACATATCGATCTCATAGAAAAACAATATTTGCGTTATCGGTATGTTGGAAAGCCAGATGGTCTTTTCAACTCTGATGCTTGCTTAGATTGGCTGCATGTCTATATATATTTGCCAAGGAAGATAGCACTCAGCACGAAATCCCGGGAAAACAAACATTGGTCAATGCTGGGTAAAAACTGCAATTAAGCAATTTCGTTTTTGTAAAATAAATGCGTTACCTAATAAGAGCAAATACCACAGTAAGAAAAGTAATTCCTCTTATGTTCTTGCAGAAAAACAAATTCACGCTCGACTACCTATTGGAAATTTACAGTAGCATTGGAAAAGAAGACTGCTTAATGTGTACTACAAAATTGAAAGCGAAACATTCATAGGAAGCCAACGACAGTTGAAATTCTAGCATACGTTATAAACAGGACCTGCTTTCGGCATTTATTTTTCTTGAGAATTGGGAGAAAGCGGGGTTCGGTGTATTATATTGCCGCCCGCAGAGCCGAGAAAGCAACGCTCGGTCATGGTCTTCTAGAAGATTCCCATTCATTCTCGAACTAGTTGTAACTTTCCCTTTGCTTTGTTGTTCTCGAAAGTGCTAGTTCATCCTCGCCCCGAGCGCGTGACGCTCGAACTTTCTTTGCCGAACTTTCGAGATAACGACGCACTCTAGATAAGCAGCTGCCCGCGACCTTGTCGAGTGAGTCTCGCTCGTGCTCTCTGTTGTCGCCGCCGAATCGCCGCCTGCTTTTCTGCTACCTCGACGCTCTTTCGTTCTTTACTTATTTTTGGTTGGCACAAGTTCGCCTATTAAACCTTTATCTTTTAGTTCACTGCTTGTCTTCGTGTTACCTCCGTTCGTGACATTTCTGGTGGAGGTGCGGTGTATGAAACCCGTGCAGCGTACCCCTACAAGAACTCGTTCAGCAAGCCCCATTACCCGACGACCTTCCGTTGAAGACTCGGAGCATCGTGCCAGCCGCCGTCTTCAAGGGCAAGCTCCTGAACTCGGACCACTCCCGGCGAGGACAAGGCAAGCGATAACGATGATGGCTACCTCGACGGCGCAGACCACAGCAGCACCCCCCGTCGTTTACCTGCCCGTCGCCCCTCGGACTCCGACGCCTTTCCACGGGGAGATCCACGAGGACGTCGAGGACTGGATCCAACATTACGAGCGCGTGGCACGCCATAACGGATGGATCGCCGAGCAGTACCTGCAGAACCTCTACTTCTCGTTGGAGGGTACTGCGAGGCACTGGTTCGAGAACCACGAGGCTGCGCTCACGTCGTGGGACGCCTGCGTCACCGAGCTGAAGCGGGCGTTCATGAATCAGCATCGTAGGCAGCGGGCCGAAGATCTTCTCCAGGCGAGGGCTCAAGGCCCCAACGAAACGGTCACCAGTTCGTTGAAGACATTCTCCGCCTGAGCAGCCGCGCCGACCCGCAAGCTACCGACGAGAAGAAATTACGCTTCCTACTGAGGGGCGTGAAAAGCGAAATCTTCGCCGGAGTTATTCGCAACCCCCGACGACCGTCGAAGAATTTGTTGCCGAAGCAACAAACATCGAGCGGGCGTTAATGGCCCGAGCGAGCCACTACCATCGGCTCAGCAACGTCTCCACTTTGGCTTCGACCCGCTCAGAGTTCAGCACTGGTGCCGACGAGCTCCGCGACATCATCCGAGACGTCGTCCGACAGGAGCTCCGAAAGCTGCTCCCCGCTGCTGAGCGTCCGGCGTCGCTGTCAGTCGCCGAGATCGTACGCGACGAGGTACAGCGGGCCTTGCAGCCCGAACCACCAGTCGACGTGCCCGCTCCCGAGGAACCGACGCTGACCTACGCCGCCATAGCCAGACAACAGCCGCAAGCTCCCCGCCAAGCTGTGACGCCACCACGCCGTGATCCTCCAGCGCCGCAGTACTCCCAACGACGCGAAGAACGGCAGTACGTCCGCCCAGAGCGACCCTCGCTGAGAAAGACCGACGTTTGGCGAACGGCTGACCGACGCCCGCTTTGTTACCATTGCGGGGAAGCCAACCATTTCTACCGTCGTTGCCCGTACCAACAGTTGGGGCTACGCGGCTTCCACCCCGACGACCCGCGCCCACGCTAAGGCGAGCGACCCCAGGACATCGACGAATACCTCCGCCGGTCGCCATCCCCGGGACCGTCTACCCGTCGCAGTTTCCGATCGCCGTCGCCCCACCGCCCTGCATCGCCCCATCGTAGGTCCCGCCGAGAAAGCCTGTCCCCCCTGCCTCGCCGGGAAAACTGAGTGCGGCAATACCGGGAGGTGGTATTGCCGATGACGAACGACGCCAATATCCTCCACAAACGTCGGAGGGCTCCCACACTAGCGACGAGACGGATAGGAACGACGGTTCTGCGACGGTGTCGAATAACCTCGACGTTATTATCGACGGCCACGACGCGAAGGCACTCGTCGACACCGGAGCAGACTATTCCGTCTTAAGTGGGAAGCTTCTCGCCGCCTTCGGAAAGTGATGACGCCGTGGGATGGCCCGAAAATACGAACCGCCGGCGGACATCTCATCACACCAGTGGGAAGGTGTACTGCGCGCGTGGGCATCCACGGAGAGACCTGCCCTGTGAAATTCGTCGTCCTTAAGGACTGTTCGAGAGACGTCATCCTTGGCATGGACTTCCTCTGTGAGTACGGTGCCGTGATCGACCTTGGAGCAAACAGGTTGACGCTGCGAAAGCCCGTTCTACTTCCGGAGGGATCCAAAACGACGCCTGCCGCGGAGGGATACAAAACGACGCCAGCCGCCGTCCGAGTCATTGCGGACCACGTGAACCTGCCGCCACGGTCGAGTGTTCTTGTGCCCGTCGTGACCGATGCAGTTGCCCGCGGGAAAGTCCATCTAGAAGGCAATGTCCAACTGCTTCTCGGAAGAGGAATAGGCGTCGCAAGGGGCATGGCGGAGCTGCAGGATGGACGTTCTGTGGTCCTCGTGACGAACTTTCGACCAGAGGCGCAGCACCTCACGAAAGGTGCCGCTGTAGGACACGTCCAAGAACTTCGGGCCGACGCCGAAATCGCCGCGATCTCCGATGAGCCCTCGCCGTGTCAGCCGCACAGTACACCGCCGCCGCAGCTCGACGTTAACCCCAAGCTCAGCGCCACGGAACGACGACAGCTCGGAGACCTCCTCACCGAGTTCGGCGACTGCTTTGCGACGACGTCGAGGGTGCGCCAGACAACAGTTGCTAAACACCGCATCATTACCAACGAGGACGCGCTCCCTGTGCATCGGCCGCCGTACCGGGTCTCCCCAAAGGAACGAGAGGTCATTCAGGAACAGGTGCAAGAGATGCTGAACGACGACATTATTCAGCCTTCGAGCAGCCCGTGGGCCTCTCCAGTTGTACTGGAGAAGAAAAGGACGGAACGCTTCGATTCTGCGTTGACTACCGGCGGCTCAATGCGGTGACGAAGAAAGACGTGTATCCGCTCCCCCGCATCGACGACACGCTGGACCGGCTGCGCCACTCCCGATACTTTTCGTCGATAGACCTTAAGAGTGGCTACTGGCAGATCGAAGTCGACGAAAGGGACCGAGAAAGACTGCCTTCGTCACGCCAGACGGACTCTATGAGTTCAAGGTGATGCCCTTCGGACTGTGCACGGCGCCGGCAACGTTCCAGCGGGTCATGGACACCGTCCTGGCAGGCCTCAAGTGGCAGAGCTGTCTTGTTTACCTTGACGACGTCGTGGTATTCTCGACCAACTTCGACGAGTACTTGAGCCGACTTCGGGTCGTTCTTGAGGCTATCAGGACCGCAGGACTCACCCTTAAGCCGACGAAGTGCCGGTTTGCCTATGGCGAACCGAAGTTCCTAAGCCACGTTGTGAGCAACGAAGGTGTAAGTCCTGACCCTGAGAAGACTCGCGCCGTAGCGGCATTTCCTCCGCCCACCGACAAAAGGGCCGTCCGACGATTCCTGGGACTTTGCGCGTACTACCGGCGATTCGTTCAAGATTTCGCAAAGCTTTCTGCGCCGCTCACGCACCTCACGAAAGACGCCGTGAACTTCGAATGGGGTGGAGAACAACAACAGGCATTTGACGAGCTAAAGCGACGGCTCCAGTCACCACCGATTCTCGGCCACTTCGACCAATCAGCCGAAGCGGAAGTTCACACGGACGCCAGTGATACAGGACTTGGAGCGGTACTGGTCCAACGACAAGACGGTGCGGAGCGCGTGATCGCATACGCTAGCCGGACGCTGTCGAACGTGGAACGCAATTACTCGACGACCGAGAAGGAATGTCTGGCCGTCGTCTGGGCCATCACAAAATTCCGCCCGTACTTGTACGGGAGTCCTTTTCGGGTGGTCACCGACCACCACTCGCTGTGTTGGTTAGCGGGCCTGAAGGACCCATCGGGACGCCTCGCTCGGTGGAGCATACGACTGCAAGAGTACGACGTGACCGTGGTCTACAGGTCAGGCCAAAAACACAGCGACGCCGACTGCCTGTCCAGAGCCCCCGTCGAGTCAGCTACCGGCTGTGCCAAAGACGACGATGACGACGATCACTTTCTTGGGGCAGTAAGCGTTCACGGTATGGCAGCGCTCCAGCGGGACGATCCTGAGCTGCGCGCACTGATCGACCACTTGGAGGGACGAGAGTACGATTCCCCGAGTCTTCTCACGTGACCTGCCAAGATTCGCCGTCCGGAGAGGTATCCTCTACAAAGAGAACTTCGAAGGCAGCAACTCGACGTGGCTCCTGGTGATTCCTGCTAGTCTTCGAGAAGAGATCTTCCAAGCCTGCCACGACGACCCAACATCTGGTCACCTTGGCTACTGTAGGACTCTTGCACGGATCCGAGAGAAATACTACTGGCCCAAGCTCCCGAAGACTGTCCACCTCTACGTCCGTTCGTGCCACGAATGCCAACGACGCAAGAAACCACCGACAAAGCCGGCAGGTCTCCTGCAACCAATATCGCCCCCGACTGCACCATTCCAGCAGATTGGAATGGATCTTCTCGGACCATTTCCGCCGTCGACGCAGGGAAACCGTTGGATAATGGTGGCAACTGATTATCCCACCAGGTACGCCGAGACAAAAGCACTCCCGTCGGGGACCGCCGTGGAAGTAGCCAAGTTCTTCGTGGAGTCTATCGTCCTCCGACACGGCGCTCCCCAAGTCCTGATTACGGACCGAGGATCCTCGTTCATGGCGCAACTGACACAAGAGGTACTCCGCCTGAGCCACACCGACCACCGCCGGACCACGGCATACCACCCGCAGACCAACGGGCTCACGGAGCGACTAAACAAGACCATCGCCGACATGATTTCGATATACGTGGACGTGGAAAACAAGACGTGGGATGAAGTGTTGCCCTACGTCACGTTCGCGTACAATACGGCGATTCAAGAAACTACCGGCATTACACCTTTTCAGCTGGTGCACGGCAGAAAGGTGACGACGATGCTCGACGCCATGCTGCCCCACGACCCGACGGACGACGGTACCGACGACGCTCAGCTGGTCACCAAACGAGCAGAAGAAGTACGCCAGCTAGCCCGTCTTCGAATAAAGGACCAGCAACGTGTGGACGCTGGCCGGTACAACCTTCGTCGCCGCGACGTGGAGTTCCAGCCCGGAGACAGGGTGTGGGTGTGGACGCCCATTCACCGCCACGGACTCAGCGAAAAACTGTTAAAACGCTACTTCGGACCCTACAAGGTCATCCGCCGCCTTGGGGACTTGAACTACGAGGTGCTCCCCGACGGAACCCGATCATCAGGACGCCGCCAGCCACGACCCGAAGTCGTCCACGTCGTTCGACTCAAGCCGTTCTACGCACGAAAGGATTGCAATACTGCAGGTTTATTTCGTTTCACCGTAAATTTTTTAGCCATTTCTGTTTTCCTTTCACGTTGCATCGGGACGATGCACTTTTAAAAGGAGGATAATGCCGCCCGCAGAGCCGAGAAAGCAACGCTCGGTCACGGTCTTCTAGAAGATTCCCATTCATTCTCGAACTAGTTGTAACTTTCCCTTTGCTTTGTTGTTCTCGAAAGTGCTAGTTCATCCTCGCCCCGAGCGCGCGACGCTCGAACTTTCTTTGCCGAACTTTCGAGATAACGACGCACTCTAGATAAGCAGCTGCCCGCGACCTTGTCGAGTGAGTCTCGCTCGTGCTCTCTGTTGTCGCCGCCGAATCGCCGCCTGCTTTTCTGCTACCTCGACGCTCTTTCGTTCTTTACTTATTATTGGTTGGCACAAGTTCGCCTATTAAACCTTTATTTTTCAGTTCACTGCTTGTCTTCGTGTTACCTCCGTTCGTGACAATATTTTATTTTAATTTTAATTGGTGTCTTTTGGTGTCTAAATTCATCAGCGGTGGCACATCGGTGTTTATCGAACTTGAGCTACAATGCAAGTGTATAATTACTGGAAAGAAGATTATAATTTATAATCCATAAATATATTATTTTCTTCAGTGATGTTGCTAAAGATAAGATAAAGGACGGGGCAAGGAATATCGTTTTGATGGAAAGGAACAACCCCAAGGACTCTTCAGTGCCGCTGCATTCCGCGTTCACAACAAAAGAAGTAGGTTCAAAAATGTCTGCCTTGAATCTGGCTTTTTTTTTTTTCGTCAAGGACATCTTTAATATGAAAACTTTGGTTTTCACCTATTCGGAGAAAGCAGCCTCTGGAATTAATTTTCAGCATTTATTGGTAAATAACGAAAACACGTAACCCTTATTCCAATATATTTATGGTGTGGACGGTGGAGACGCTGTCGGCCGACGCCACTCGGGCGCGCGCCAACTTGACTTTATTCGTTCGATCGTCTCGCAGCGTACACCTGCAGTGTTCTCACCTATATCATATATTTACAGCGTGAGCAGATGGGAAAATTAACGTCGTGCGATTTTACAATTACAATTACGTGGTCATGAAAACATCAGGTTAGCATTTGTGATAAACCTTTAAAAATCATCTCTCCTCCTTGTTTTAACAGTACATCCAATTTCAGATGCATTTGGACACCGCTACCTGTACTACATCTGCGCACTAAATTTGGGTTATAATGTCATAAGGGACCAGTAACACTTCAATTAGAAATTAGCCTCAAACACTAGCCCAGTCAATACTTGGGTCATGGCTATAACTTCAAGGTGTCAATATAAAGGTACTTAAACTGGGCTGAATGCAGGAGTAACCCACAGTTCATCAGGGGCTCGCCTGTTAAATCGCATTATAGTCAGTTTTTGATAATACGAAATCCAGGAATATACATACCGCCTATATAGACTTCATGTTTTGTAAAAACTGGGTAAATTTAGGCAAGTGGTAAATGCGTGCGAAGTCTAAAGATGAGCACTGTTTAAAAAATGTAAGAGCTAACATGATTTCGAGCTATGACGAAAGATTCGCTACTTACATCTCGACTAAAAAAATGAAAAAAAATATCACGTTATTATAAATTCACTCTTAGTCGATAAACGTTCTGCCATCTTTTTCCAATTTATGTAACTCTTCAAACTTACCGGTTTTCGAAAAATCAAACTGCAAGGACGATAATTCATGTTCCTCGGCCTCTGAGAAAGAGAAGAGTGCATTGAAAGCCAGGTCGCTCGACAGAATCGATGATTGTTAAAAAATATAATTTACTTCCCTCTTGAGGGTAATGCCTTTTTACGTAGTTACTTTTCGTCGCCTTTAGATTTGAGCACAAACGCCTAAAGTAAATAACTGGCTGCTCTCGCCACGCTAGGCCACAGTAGAATTAACTGGAGGATCTTCTTGGCCTTTGAGATACACCAAATGGCTTCAACCCTACTGATCATACAGTAATAGAGCAGACAAGTTGCGATTGAGCCATATATCAACTATTTATGCTACAATGCTATTCACGGCTCATAGAGGATTGAAAGGGGGAGGGTGCGCCTTTTTGTTTCGCTTTTTAAACATGTCTTTCTCAGACAGTCATTACGACGTTAGTAAGGCATAATTGTAGCACTGAAATGGCGAACTGAGAACACAATGAAACTTTAATTTAGTTCTAGGCAGAAAGCTAATTACGATGCATACACTCTGGACAAATAGCTTCTGTAATATAGGGGAGAACGCTTACAATAACAGGGTCTACAAATCTATGTTTACGGAGGCTTATACAGTCACCACTGAAGATGCTACGGTTAACCGAATCCAAAAGATGCCGATTCAACAAGTAGCAGCGAGCGCGGAAAGTCTCATCTGGCGACTCAATGGTTGACGACTAAAGCCCCATTATCAAGGGGCTTTAGCAGGGACCCTGGGTTCAGTCGCCCATCTCCATCCTACCCTCGTGCGATCGTGTACCACATAAAATCCGTAATGCACATTAAAGACCCGAGCTAACAGTTGTACTGCACTTTTTATAATCTTCAACGGGTAACAATGTCACCGTACCAAACTACTGCTTTCTAAAAACTAAAGACTAATTTTGCATGCGCCGTTACATTGCATTTTTAAAGGGCAACTCCGGTCCACACTTTCGATTTTGGAATTATGACTGACTTTAGTGCAGTCAGCGTCCCTGAATTGCAGGGTGTAATTTTGTTTCTCGTTATTGTGCGTAGTTTTAAAGATATCGACGTCTCAAAGTTTTGTTTGGGGCGCGGCCAACAAAACAAAAAATAGCCGCTCGAGGCTCCGGCGACACTGGAAGTCAACCGCTATTCGAACGTGACGTCCGGATCATTCTCGGTCAACGAGTGAGTCAGCGCTCTTTCGTTCCTGTTGTCTCTTCCTTACGTAAATTATTTGCGCTGTTTAAGTCAAGAGTACGCAGGCTGAAGCGGCACCTACCTCTGTTGCGCTAGCCGTCTAAAGATAGGAGGTAAGCTGATTTTGGTTTAATTCTGTATACGTGGAAGTTATCCAGCATATGTAGCAATAGTTAGTGCGTATACCCAAAAGCTAGTGATTGAAAAACCTTTGAACTCGTTCGGTGCCGTACTCGGCGGCCGCCACCGTGCGCGCTCTATGTCGTACTCGTCGGTTGTATACCCAGAAACTAGCGACTGAAAAACGAAAAAAACGGCGCCTGTTGCCACGCGTGCGGTCTTTCGTACTCGTCGCTAGGCCTAAATTGACATCGGGGCTCCGCGGATGGAGAGGCGTTACTCTACTCCGCGCTGCCAGTGAAGTACAGTACTGGGGCCATCTCGCTTTCGCGCTGCGGGTCAGTCCCAGACACGAAGCTTTGAGGCTCTCCGGCGTGGGCAGCGGCGCCCGAACACAAGCGTGCTGGGCTATACACGTCTGTTTTGTTTTGTTTTTTTCTTTTGTCCTCGGGAGCGTAAAAGCCGAAGTCCAAAGTCCACTTGTCGAACAGCGTTCACCCACATCTTCTTCGATTTTTTGTCCATTGGAAACTTGTGACAAAGCACCTCCGGGTTGCGCAGCGGGTTGTTTGAGCAGACCACAGCACTACAAGTTGTACTCATCATCTTTCGAGAAACAGCTGGGCAGTCTCGGACGCACCGAGTTGCTCTCTAAAACGAGTGTTGAAGTCCTCGCAAGCAAATAAACAAAAGGCTATACCGAAGCTACACGGGCTACAGATAAAAGCAATGGCTGAACACGCCAATCACAAGCCGAAGTAGCGGTGGTAGTGGCTCAAAGAAGCGCACTCCGCGCAACGCCCGGACCGGAGGAAAAAAAGTGAACGATACTGACGTCACGACCCAATGTTGCTTTAGCGATCGGCAACCCGCTCGCCGCCCGGTAAGAAGCAGCGGCTCGCTGAGGGTCTCATTTTTATTATCGGCATTAGTTGAGAGTGCGGCTTCCCCGGACGTAATATTTTGGCTGGGGTCGTATTTTGTGTCACTGCAGCGATGCCAGTAATTTATTTATTTTGAGTTTTGGCTGGAGTTTCCCTTTAATGTGTAATCGCGCGTTCGCGTTCTTTTTTTGCTTGTTTTTGTCCAGATCTTTGATTATGCGGCACTTATTTATGATGAACGAGACTATAGTTGTCGGACTTCTAGAGGAAAATATTATATAACTAAGAAGATGGCACGTGAACGCAGAAGAGAAAAATACACATCGGCGCACTTAATAAAAATAATTGAAAAATAGATTTGATTATATTCGTGTTTTAAAAAGTTTGAGCGCACCAAAAGCTATAAAAGCGAGAGCGATGCTTTGGATGGCGCGCTTGTTCACTGGAAGTGTAGTTCAGGGCAATATATGCTCGTACTTGTATGTTACGCTTCGCTCGCACGATAAAACCAAATACTTTACTGGTAATGTATTTAGTGAAACAAAGCTTACCTTCTGTATATGTGCAATGCCCTCAGGTTTCGCGTGATTACACGCTTGTTTATTATTATTGTTTTCGTTTCCCACTACGATACATTTCGTGCTCTTTTGTATGCTATATGAATTAGAGACCAAGGTAACTCAGGAGCATTCTATCTTGCGGATTGTGAAGAAAAACCTATGCAACTTGCCACGTGTGCCACAATCTTTACAAAATATTCTAAGCTTCACATGTTACCGCTTGCCAGACTAAACATTGTTCATTGTCAAGAACAATTGCGATTGTATGAAATAACGTGGAAAAAACTTGCTCTAAGCACACGACCGTTGACATGCATTGAATTCTCATAACCGGCGCCGAGATGATTGGTAGCTGTCAGAAGGTGGAGTTTTTCTACCAACCCAGAGTTATAATGTTTCGCTCTTTTTGTTGTAAGCAATCAGGAGACAACTTACACCAATTCTGAGGGTCATAAGGTACTATGAGCATTCAAACATAACGACGTGAGCAGAATATGTGTACAAACTTCAGCTTTTGATGCAATCTTAATTTTTGATACGCGCAAGGCAAATGTAAAATGTAGGGCTGTTTCATTCTTAATCAGCCTACAATGTGCGTCCTTACACGATATTTTATACAACGTCGAACTCTACCCATTTGAATCTTTTCTTTAATTTATTCACACCACTACTTGCGCGCCTAAAATCACCAAATTAAGACTACTGAAAATTGCCACAAAAAAAAATTAGTTTTCTTTTTTTTTACCGGTAAAATAAACTACGCATCGCCTAACGCTCATTTTCCGCCCAATGGTAGCCCTAGGTCACAGCCAGATGCCTAAGTTTCATCGCGAACGGACACCTTATTCAAAAGTTGTAAGTGATTTTCTGAAAAGTTCAATGGGAAAATGAAGCCCATTTTTGCCGTTTTCGGTTTCTGGTGCCATAGAGCATCATGTATTCGAAAACTCCGTATGCCGCCATTTTCCCATTGAACGTTTCAGGAAATCACTTATAACTTTTGAATAAGCTGTCGGATATGTTGAAACTTTGACATCTGGTTGTGACCTCTAGCGCTACCTTTGGGCAAAGAATGAGCTTTAGGCGATACCTAGTATGTTCTTGCGGTAAAAAAACTGTCATATTTTTTAACTTGTGAAGCGCCAAAAGAACAAGGACACGAGGAAAGACGAGACAGGACCAAGCGCTAACTTACAACTGAACGTTTATTGAAAAACACTTAACTATTTGTACACAAATTCAGGCTCCCGACACAAAAAAGAAAACTCTTTCTCAGTTAAGTGCACTGACGGTGCACTCACGCAGCAATCCTCGCCCCTCACTCTAATGCAGTAGGCCTCAAACAATTCTCTCTCAGTTTTGTTTTTCAGTTGACCAGCTATTTTTGTTTTGTCAAGATTAGGCGCGCACGGACACCTGTCACAGTGAATTGCTAGATTGCCCGATGGGGAACTTCTAACAGATAGGCGTGCTCGCGCGCCCTATCATTGATGCACACTGTACATTGCCCAAACTATGTACAAAAGCTATCCACAGACCCAGAATCTTTGCTTGGCCAGTCATTGCACTTATCACCGAATGCGTATTAAAATTAGTTCTTATCATTTATTGCTGTGAGGTAATTTTTAACCGCGGCATTTTTTTATTATCACTCTAACACCTGTTTTACTTTGGGTTTACCAAACTCATTACCTAAACCTGAATGTCATTTTTTGTGTTTTCCAGTCTCGTGGTTTTGGTCAAAATAAACACCCAGCTACCTAAGTGAGACACCTGACACCCCAAAAAAGAGTTCCTTTTTCATTTTTAAGTTGTTCATTTTTAAAGCCAGAATTTTGGAAAACCAAGTCTATCACGTAGCCACGTTTTCCTGGAAATCCACAAAGAGCTAAACACATGCACGACAAAAGGGCCGGCCCGTTAAATTGCCGCCGCAGAGCCGAGAAAGCAGCGCTCGGTCAAAGACTTCTAGAAGATTCGCGTTCATTCTTGCACCAGACGTTACGTCTGGTGGAAGGTTCCTCGAAGTGCCAGTTCACCCTGCCTCCAGCGCGCGACACTCGAACCTTCTTTGCCGATTTTTCGATATGGTGACGTACTGTAGATAAGCAGCTGCCAGCGACCTTGTCGAGTCAGGTTTGCTCTCGCTCTCAGTTGCGCTGCAGAATTGCCGCCTGCGTTTTTGCTGCCTCGACGTTCTTTCTTTAAATTTTTTTTGTTTGACACAAGTTCGCTGATTAAACCTTAATTTTTCAGTTCACTGTTCGTCCACTCATCACCTTCATTCGTGTCAATATAAATCTGATTACATTGAAATATGTCTAATTGGCCTCTGAAATCTCCTATAACGACGCGCAGGCAATTTCAAATTTTTCAACGCGGCGGTCGTTTTGTTGTGCACGTGTCTCGCCATTTGGCTCTGGACGATTTTCGCGTCTTGTTCTGCCCACATTTCCTGGAGACGTGAGCTCGGAGCGTAGGCAACTTGCCCCTTTGCACGAAAAGCTGGCGCAGCTCTGCTCCTTCCAAGGAGGCTCCTTCAGAGAAAACCAAGCAAGGGACCAGGGATGTCAAATTCAGGATATAACAAAATACCCCACTGTATTGAAGCGCCACCACACTTGATTTCTCGCATTGATGTACACGCCTGGAAGGCAGATCCCACCGCCATCTGTGGCTCAGAATAACACTAACCAAGGGTGGGGTTGCACCTTAAGCGTGCTGGCAATCTGTCACCCGTATTTTGGATGTTCTGGAGGCTCGCGCCTCGCGGCTTGAATCTCGAGGCTGTCCACTCAAGCTCTCGGATTATCGCTGTCTTTGAAAGAAGCCAGTAGGACTGCTCGCCGCTTATGTAAATATCTTACTCCTCATATTACTATTTAAACTCTAACTTTTCCCCCTTGCTACTACTACTTTCGAAATACTACTTTCGAAATATATCTACTTCGAAATCCGGTGCCAAGTCCGGATTTCGAAAGTAGTATATTCTACCTCATTGGTCGGCTTACACTGAGCGAAGCTGAAATCAAAGAAGAATAACACGCGTCTCTCGTGGACGATCTTTTAGTGCAGATATGACAATTGACTTTCTCTAAAAATGATAGGAACACGAAAACACGCACATATCTTGGAAAACACATCTATCGCACTTCAATGATCGGAAACGATGCTATCCCTAGATACAAAACATGACCAATCATTACGATCAGGAGTTTAACTCATATGTGTTCTTTAATAGTTAACACGCCAAGTCAGAAGAATGCGAACTTTGCGGCAGGTCAACATCTATGACTCTATCTAAACGTTGGTTCACACAGCATCGTTTTATTACGTTGCTAGCTTCAGAACGATTGCACTATTTCAAATGGTCGGAACGTTTTGCACAATACACGGATACGTCACTGACTGTCAGTCGTATCTCGGTGTAAGCGTACCGAAGCTTTGCAACACTAGAAATCGGTGCTGTGTGAACCACTATAGGAAGCATACGTGACCGATTTCTTTTTTTATTGTTTGTTTAACACAAACTGCAGGAAGGTTTTACAGCAGAGAGGGAGGAGCTCTGGACCCGTTTGCTCCAAACTGGTTAAATTTAACCCGGTAAAATACTAATCGCCTTTCCGTACTAGCTACCTACAAGTATCTAGCCAATTTTGGCGAGGGCTGATGAGCGATTGCTCCATGTTTTATTATAGTGTGGTAGCTGTAGTTACCTACTGGTTGTAGCAAATATAAGTGTTTTAGTAGAAAAGTTAACGAAAAGGGGGCGCCAAGAACGCGAATTACCGTAATTTCGCGACGCAGCGCGACATACATTTGAGCTTATGAAACACTTTTTGTAGCTCGTGTTACAGACATGGGGTAAGGTAAAACAAAATTTACCCATGTTTGTAAAATATTAAATGTTTGGCTGACTGAAGTCAAGAGAAGCCTTGTTGAAATGTCGTGCCAAGTTCGAATGAAGACGACAACTTTCAATCCTTGAAATGATGAGAAAGAAATGAGCAGCGAAAGGCGGGGGTGCAACTGGCAGCAAGTGCGGCCAGCATGTAAGAACTATATCTAACACTATCATGATTTGAAAACCGTGTACTTCGGCTCCAGTGAAAATTGATCTATCACTAAATTACCCAAGCATCAAGGAAAATGCTGAAAGATAAATTCTACACTCCGCGCGCGCTCGAATTCCTCGTTTAAAAGATTGAAAGTAACTCATTATAATGAGGCTTTGACAAACGCGCGTGAAGGATAAAGTTTGTTTTAGGCTTTTGGTTTAGAACAAATATTACTGCAGGTGCCATAACGTGCAGAGCGTGTCACTACCACGACCAGTTTTATTAGAGTGACCAGGTCACTCCGCGTTTCTCTTTGGGAGCCGTGGGCCAAGAAATGTCACGTCAGCGGCTTGGAGGGACCAAGTTACAGTGTTCCAGAAAGTAGTAGTGGCAAGAGCGGCGGCCATTGCGTGAAGATGTTACGCGTAGACGACACCGTAGCGATGCTGTTCTGAGCCCTAGGAACGTGCCCCTGTCAGCCATGCCGTCGGCGCTGCTCGACGTCTACTACTGTGGTTCGACTGGAGCTTTTCGTGACGCAGAACAATTGCTAATGTGAAAAATTGTAGGTTTTCCTTTGGACTAATGCATGTAGAGTGTGTGCCATCCTCTACTTTCCTTATTTGCGTGTTTTTGATGGAGATTATCTGATTAATATCGACTCCCTCCCCCCCCCCCGCCACCCTTCCCAGTACTCACAGGTCGTTCAGCAACGCTATCACTTGGGCTACACGATTATTAGCTGTCAAAGAAACCATGCGATTCTGATATACCAAGGAAAATAAACTGATAAATCTCAATAAATCTCTCAATTTCTTAAAGGTGAAAGGAACAATAAACTGGTGTATTGTTTTTTTTATTATCGTGTCGCTGATGCGGGAACCAACGTTGTGTAAAACGCGAGACACATGCGCGTCCAAACTGTCCGATCCGACGTGCGAACTGCCGGAACGACGTTCGGAGGCGAGGGTTTTCGTCGCACCGGAGCGTCGGATGGCGGCTCCGTCCGGCGCCGGTGTGCGACCAACTTGCCAGACATCGCCGCAGCGTTGTCCGATTTTCGGAGCGCTGCAGCCAATGGCAGCACGGATGACGCGAAGGTCAAGTTGTCACGTGACTTTCGGACCAATCTGGCGAGGATTCGGTACGTGGCTCGGAAAGCGGATGTGGTGGTTCGCGGTTCGTCACACGACGCGAGTACTCGAGTCGTGGTTATGAAGAAAGCGGACGCCATCGAGTTTTCGCGCGCGCACAAAACGAGCTGCTGATTTCGCGCGCCAAAGCAAGCTGGCCTTATGGGACCGATCGAGACCGTCCAAACCCGAATATACTCCGTTTCACTTTCGATGGACAGCAGCGGACGCTACGAGCCATTCCAATGTCACGTGAGTGTCACGTGAACTTCGGGAGAAAAGCAGAAATGCGGGCGGTACGTGGTCACGTGATTTGTACGCAGTGCTCGCTACGCTTTGATGGCTCCTAAGGTCCGCTGCGGTCCATCGCATTTAAGTGATGTTGAGCAGAAAAAGTAGCCTCACTGGAAAATCTTAACACGCGCACACTTTAATACAATGTAATAAATATATTATGTTTGTTTTAAAGTCAGCAAAACCTAGAAGGGCGAGGGAAGCTTTTAGTTTTCTAGGCTAGGTGTCGCGAGCTACCGCCCGTTATAAATATTGTCACAAGTGGTGACCAAAAGAACAAATAAATAAACAAGAAGCAATGAAACGTTTAATGTGGCGAACGTGTGCCCAAAAACAGAACATAAAAAAGCACTAGCGTCGCTGGCGGCGAAACGGCAGGATCGAACGCTAAGCCGAGACTGACCAGCAAAGCGCCACCCGGAGCCCCTCATCTACGCTTGTTGGCTTCTGGAACAATCAGTCCTAAAACGTTTGGCGACTAAATCATTCGGAACTTGATCAGTCGAGAATGTTCTCCAAACTCACGAGAACGCAATGTTGAAAGAATAAATAAAAGAACATTCCACCGACTGGAATCGATCCTAGACTTTCCATGCGAAAGTCAATGCGCAGTAACCACTCGGCCACGCACGCAGTCGCTCGCCGACAAGCGTGGAATTACTCCCCCATTTAAAAAGGCATCGTCTCGATGCCACGTGAAAGGCAACTAAACGAAACAAGACAAACAAAATAATAAAGAAATACGGAGGCTGCCAAAACACAATCCTCTCAAGCGTTCCACAAGATCACAGCTCGCAGTCTTATCGCGTGTAGTACGGCTTGAGGCGCACGACGTGGACGTCTTCCGCTCGTGGAGGGCGGCGTGATGAAGTCCGTGTTCCGTCGGGCATCACCTCGTGGTTCAGATCCGCAAATCGACGAAGTACTTTGTAGGGTCCCAGTAGCGCTTAAGGAGTTTCTCGCTTAGACCGCGTCGTCGTATTGGGCTCCGAACCCACAAACGGTCTCCGGGCTTGAAGCGAACGTCGATCCGGCGAAGGTTGTACCGGGTAGCGTCGACGCGTTGTTGATCTTAAAATCGGAGTCGGGTGAGCTGGCGAACTTCTTCGGCTCGTTGAGCAACCACCTGGGCGTCGGGGATCCCATCATCAGCTGGTTCGTGGGTAGCATCACGTCGAGCATGGTCGTTACTTTTCTGCCATGCACCAGCTGAAACGGGGTTACTCCTGTGGTCTCTTGCACCGCCGTGTTGTAAAGCAAACGTGACGTAGGGTAACACCTCGACCCATGTCTTGCGCTCTACGTCGACATACATGGCGATCATGTCGGCGGTAGTTTTGTTTAGCCGTTCTGTTAGTCCATTTGACCGCGGATGGTACGCAGTGGTTCGATGGTGACCGGTGCTACTGAGACGAAGGATCACTTGCGTCAGCTGGGAAATGAACGAAGATCCACAGTTTGTAACGAGGACTTCTGGGGTGCCGTGCCGTAAGACGATGGACTCGATGAAAAACTTGTTGACTTGAACAGCCGAACCTGATGGAAGGGCTTTCGTCTCGGCGTACCGTGTGAGATAATCTGTGGCGACGATTATCCAGCGGTTTCCTCACGTTGACAGCGGGAATGAGCAAGCAAATCCATTTCAATCTGCTGGAATGGCGTGGACGGGGGTCTTCTCGGGGTCAGGGAGAACACCTTTGTTGTTCACGACGTGGCCAAGGAACTTAAGTTCGCCAGAGGCGAATCGACACTTTGTTGGCTTGAGTGACAGGCCGGCGGTGTTGATGGCTTCGAAGCACGGCTCGAAATCGTCTCAGGTGTTCGTCGAAATCCCGTGAAAATACCACGACATCGTCCAGGTAGACGAGGCAGCTCTGCCATTTCAGACCTGCCAGCACGGTGTCCATGACACGCTGGAAGGTGGCTGGTGCTGTACAAAGTCCGAACGGCATCACTTTGAATTCGTACAGTCCGTCGGGAGTGACGAAGGCAGTTTTCTCCCGGTCACGTTCGTCGACTTCAATCTGCCAGTAACCACTCTTCAGGTCCATCGACGAAAAATATCGGGAGTGGCGCAGTCGGTCTAACGTATCGTCGATGCGGGGGAGCGGATAGACATCCTTCTTCGTCACAGCGTTCAGTCGACGATAGTACACGCAGAACCGCAGGGTCCCGTCCTTCTTCTTTACAAGGACGACTGGGGACGCCCACGGACTTTTTGAGGGTTGAATGATGTCGTCGTCGAGCATTTCCTGGACTTGATCTTGAATCACCTTCCTTTCCTTTAAGGAGACTCGATAAGGCGACTGGTGGACAGGGAGCGCGTCGTCGTCGGTAATAATGCAATGTTTCGCCGGTGGTGTTTGGCGAACTCTTGACGATGTGGCAAAACAGTCACTGTATTCGGCGAGGAGATCAGCCAGTTGCCGGCGCTTAGGAACTGGGAGCTCGGGGTCGATATCGAGCGGCGGCGGCGACGTGCTCTTCTGCTGTGACGACTAGGTTTCCTCGGAGATTCCGGTGACCACGGCTGGCGCCTGAAGCTCCTCGACGTAGCCCACGGTGGTACCCTTCGTTAGGTGCTGCGGCTCCTCTCGAAAGTTTGTCACGAGAACAGTTGTACGTCCTTCTTGGAGATCCGTTACGCCTCATGCGACGCCAATTCCTTTTTCAAGGAGCAGTTGGACGCTGCCTTCCAGAAGAGCTTCACCGTGCATGGCTGCGTCGGTTATGACGGTGACGAAAACACTCGACCGCGGCGGCAGATTCACATGGTCGGCTATAACTCGGATCGCGGGTGACGTCGTGTTGGCCTTCACCGGCGGCAGAACAGGCTTTCGCAGCGTCAACTGGTTTGCCCCGAGGTCGATGACGGCGCCATACTCGCACAGAATGTCCATTCCGAGGATATCGTCCGTCGAACAGTCTTGCAGAACGACGAACTTGACAGGGCACGTCTCACCGTGGATCTCGACGCGAGCAGTGCATCTCCCGACTGGTGTGATGAGGTGCCCACCGGCGGTTCGTATTTGAGGGCCTTCCCACGGCGTTGTCACTTTTCGCAGGCGGCGAGAGAGCCTCCCACTCAAGACTGAGTAGTCTGCTCCGGTGTCCACGAGTGCTGATGCGTCGTGACCGTCGATAATAACGTTTAGGTTGTTGGACACCGAAGCAGGAGCGTCGTTGCAATGCGCAGCGTCGGGAGAGTGGGAGCGCTCCGTCGTTCTTGGAGGCTCTTTACTTCGGTCGTCTTCGGCAACGCCACCTCCAGGCGTTGCCGCGCCTAGTTTTCCCGGCGACGCAGGGGAGACAGGCTCTCTCGGCGGGGTCGTGGCGCTGGAGACGCTGAACGTCGTGGCGATGGCGAGCGAGATTCACGGCGGAGAAACGGCACTGGAGAGGGCGAGCGTCGGAGGTACTCCTCGATATCGCGAGGGCGTTCGCCGTACCTCGGGCGTGGGTCGTTCGGGTGAAAACCACGCAGCCCAAGTCGACGGTAGGGGCAGCTGCGGTAGATGTGGTCGGCTTCCGCGCAGTGGTAGCAGAGCGGGCGTCGGTCGGCCGTTCGCCACACGTCGGTCTTCCTCGGCGAGGGTTGCATCCGGGCGGACGTCCTGGACTTGTCCTTCCTGGCGTCGAGGATACTGTGGCATCGGAGGGTCTCGTCGGGGTGGCGCCGTGGCCTGGCGGTTAGCTTGCGGCGGTCGTCGGGCCATGGCGGCGTAGCTCAAAATCGGTTCCTCCGGCGTCGTCGTGTTGATCGGAACCTCAGGTTGGAAGGCTCGGTGAACTTGCTCTCGGACGACCTCGGCGAGCGACAGTGAGGACGGGCGATCCGCAGCGGGAAGTATCTTGCGGAGTTCTTCCCGGACGACTTCACGGACGATCTCCCGAAGGCTGTCGACACCGCTGGTATTCAGGTCCAGAAGGGAAGCAGCGACAGTTGGAGCAGCAGACGCGCCGGCGATTCGGTGGTAGTGGCTTGCTCGGGCCGTCAGTGCGCGCTCGATGTTGGTGGCTTCACTCACAAAAGCATCGACGCTCGTCGGTGGGTTGCGGACCAGGCCTCCGAAAAGTTTTGCCTTGACGCCACGCATGAGGACTCGAAGTTTCTTTTCCTCGGCGGCCTCCGGATCGGCTCGGGCACTTAGCCGCAGGACATCCTCAACAAAGCTGGTCACGCTTTCGTTGGGGCCCTGCACCCTTGTTTTAAGTAGGTCCTCTGCTCGCTGGCGACGGTGGTGGTTAAGGAACGTCCGCTTCAGTTCGGCGACGCAGGACTCCCATGTAGTGAAGGAGGCTTCATGGTTTTCAAACCAGTGCCTTGCAGTGCCTTCAAGCGAAAAGTAGAGGTTGTGGAGGCACTGCTCAGCCGTCCATCCGTTGTGGCAGGCTACCCGTTCGTAGTGTCGCAGCCAGTCTTCGATGTCCTCGTGGACCTCCCCGTGGAAAGGCGTTGGAGTTCGGGGTGCGACGGGCAGGACGACGACGGGCGGGGTGGTCATGGTGGAGATCTTCTTCCGGTTCTCGGGCAAGAGACCGAATTCGGGGGACTGACCTCGGGTACGACGGCTTCTTCGGACTTCGGCGTCTTCGGCGAAGGGTAGTCTTCCAGGGCTGAGTACGTCGCTTGGCCGGGATGTCTTCGGACGGGTACGCTCAACGGGCAAAGAATGCACTACCCCGCACCTCCACCAAAATGTCACGGGTGGTGACCAAAATAACATTTAAATAAACAGGAAGAAATGAAGCATTTAATCTGGCAAACCTGTGCCCAAAAACAGAACAGAAAAAAGGATAGCGTCGCAGGCGTCGATGGCGGCGAAACAGCAGGATCGAACGCTAAGGCGAGACTGACCGCAAAGCGCCACGAGGAGCCCCTTATGTACGCTTGTTGGCTTCTGGACCAATCGGCCTAGAACGTTCGGCGACTAGAACATTCGGAACTCGATCTGTCGAGAATGTTCTCGACCTCACGAGAACGCAATGTTGAAAGAATAAATAAAAGAACATTCCACCGACTGGAATCGAACCTAGACTTTCCACGCGACAGTCAAGCGGGGTAACCACTCGGCCACGCAAGCGGTCGCTTGCCGACGCGCGTGGCATTATAGACATTAGCATTTATTCATTTAATCGGTAGAGGGATACCCGAAACTGGGCGGAGCTGAACGGAGTGACGCAATGACGCGTCGTAAACCATGTGTTGCGAACCGTCCTGTGCGGCGATTCGGAGCAGTCATCTTCCCGACAGTTCGCACGCTGGATCGGACGGTTTTGACGCGCATGTGTTTCACGCTTTATGTGCAAGGCCGAGGGCGTTTGGGAACGGCCGAGGCACCCCTGCAACTGGAGACATATAGCAAACTGTCTTTTGTGGAAGACACACTATGAAGAAAAATACCTCGATTGGGAGTACAGGAAGCATTAAAATGCAATATGAACACAAACTTCATGAACCCCTAGTACGAAAAAAAAAATTATTCTCAAGTCACTGCTTTATGACTTTTCAAAAGTGGTAATACACTTGATCAATATACACAGCAAGCACATGACAGATATACAGCAACATACTACACACAAAGACTCCAATTAGTTAAAATAATTTGCAGCATAGAAGCCTAACCTCTTCACCATTGAAGATGTGCACATAACTCCGAAGGATAAGGCGCGGTTCAAAATGTCTCTCGCACACCGCTAATGCCTCGGCGAGAAGTTTATCTTCTCGATTAAGATTTCCTTCCTACTGTTGTCTGCGCGCCTCCTCCTTTGGCGCGAGGAAAAGCAACGGCTTACGATCGCTGGTGCTCCGGCTGCCCTTGTTGAGCGGGTAGCATCGACCTGCATCCCGGCGCGAAGCCGTGTGTGTCCGCAAAGAAACGGTGACGACTCCACACCAGTACGCCAGAAAGAAAAGTGCTACGGTGAGCAGGGACTCCGGAACTATTTTGGGAGTGGGAAGGGGGGGGGAGAGGTTGATGGCAAGTACTGCCGTATTTTTCATCATCATCATCATTATCATCAGCTTGTCTACGCCCACTGCAGGGCAAGCGCTTCTCCCATAGCTCTCCAATTAACCCTGTCCTGTGCTAACTGCGACCAATTTATACCCGCAAGCTTCTTGATCTCGTCTGTCGGCTTTGTATGTTTTGTTTTCTTTTTATTTCTCATATTTGGCCATTTTATATATTTTTTGTTTTATTATTTGTATTAATTGGTATATATTTATTGACGTCTATTATTTTTTTGTTTAAACTTAATTCGTATTTGTTTCACATGTTTGTATCCTCGTTTATTCTGCATTGGTATACACTAAAATAGTTTCAGAAGTAAGAAAAGCTTGCGCAGACTGTGCAAATGACGAAACGGGTTCGAAAGCGGGAAAAACATATTTTTTTTAATATTTCAAAATTCGCTCCTGCAGTGAAGTAAATTGTAACGGGCGAAACTCCAGAAATGTCATGAATCTCCAGGTGTCTCCCTACATATGGTAGCTAGCATGCACACTTGTCCCGGCATTTTTCTGAACGATCGCGTTCAGAAAAGAATTGTAAAGTTCTCAATTCAAACATTCATGGCACCGCTTATGTGGAAGAGCCACTAGGGGAAGGTGGCGGGGCAATGGCAAAAATAATGCAGTTTTTAAAAGATAAGTAAAAGAATAAATACAATGCTATGCGATAGTGTAACAAAAAGATACGACATTCAAGTTAAAATTGAGGGCGAGTCATGTCCATCAACACAAACAAGTGTGAGAAAAACCTCTTACATCGTAAAACAGGTTGTGAAAGAATCTATACAGGCGATGTGTCATGAAAAAATACAAAAATGCATGTACGAAAACGAAAGCGCGAACAAAGCCATTGAAATAGTTTGTTAGGAAAGGCGATGTCTCTCCGTAGAAAGTGACAATATTTATACAAAAGAATGTGAAGTGGTGGAATAGAAACAAGTAAAAATGAGGCAAAATAAATGAACCTCAAAATTACTATGAACTCGCGTAAACATCATGAAGTCAACATGCATATATTTCAGAAAAATTGTGCACATTGCCAGCCAACACAAGACATCAGTTACAATGTAAAGTAAGATCAGTTGAAGAAATTGACTTACAGGTCGAGGCATCGCTTGTACGTGGGCGCTTTAATGATGACCTCTCCCAAAAACTCGGAGAAGCCTTTCTGTTTTTTAGACATTGCCGATTTGTTGCGTCCGGAGAGCCTAGGCACTGCCGTTGTTGCGTCCGGAGAGCCTCGGCACAGCGGCGGCCGTCCCATACGCCGTCCGAAACTTCGCGCATGCGCCATGTGGCGGATTCGCTCTTCGCGCCTGCGAGCACACTCTCTCTTTGTCGTCTGCTATGAAACAAAGCAGACGACCCCACAGCGCTTCTCGATTTTCGCTGAACATGGTTCAGCAAACCACCGCGTAAGAAGTGCTCGCAGTTAATTCCCTCACTCATGAATATGTGTCCGCTGGATAAGCATAATCAACGCCACAAATGTAATATCACTGCGTAGATTACTATTTTTTTATTTCAAATTTGATTTCAGAGTAAGCGGTCGAAAAGTGGGGGGCCCTGCCCCTGTGCAAAAATGTTGGGGGGCGACGCCCCGCTACTTACTCCGTTTCTCGGAGTTCCTGACGGTGAGACGCTTGGTAGAAGCGTACTGGCTCAGCTTCGTCGTGAATTCTGCTCATCGCACATCTGGCCATCTGCCACAAATTCTCCTAGGGCTCAGAACTCCAGCGCCACCCGCGGCCGTCTACGTTACCGTCTTCACGCAGCCTACTGTAATCGGGCGCTGCTCTGCCACCACATCCTCTAAAACGCTATAACCGAGTGTTCCACTAGGCGCCGCCCTAGATGAACACCAAACGCGCTGTCAAAAGTAGGGTCAATCACGCGCTGAATCAAACATCTTAGTCTTACGCGCAGTGTTTTCTGAAGTCGTAAATAGCTGAAGCGCAGTTTTGAGCGAGCGGACCAGGAAATCAAAAATAAATAGCAGTAAAACAAAAAGACCAAAGCGTTGTATAAAAAATGCTGAGTTATTTTTATTTGTTTCCGCCATCTCGCCCTATCGGAGCAATCAGCGATCTTAAATGTTTTCCGAAATTCCCTCCTTTCAACGAGACCACAGTGGCAAACGCAGATGAAAACGGCGTTTTCTTTAGGCTGATTAGCGCCCGCCTGTCTGCTTCATGCACGAGTCCTGACGTTAGCATTAATACGAATTCAAGCTACCGGTCAAACGTTCCTCAGAAAAAAAAGCACCCGATCGCGTGGCGCAGTTTGATAATTGCACGACTTTACACTTTCAACCGTAAGGCGAAGGTTCAGGGAATGTGATTATCTACATCACAACTTGTTTGTTTGCTTGTGTGTTTATTGGTTCAAACCAGGAGTGTAATGCAACTGTGAGCGGGCATTATCCCAAACAAAAGGGTCCACAGTGACTTTATGTCTGAAAAAGAAAAGAACAAATAATAAATTACAAAAACCGGCACACACATGAAGAGTCTCTGTGAGTTGTGAGAGAACACACATCGAGTTAGATGCTCCGCAGGTGGGCCGTGACGCTCTTGGTGAATGTTCCAAGTGAATGTTGCAACTGACGATTTGTGGTGAACTGGTGACTGGCGTGGGGGAGAGGCGGAGAGGGGGGACCTTCAAAGTTGCACTGCACGGGTAGCGAAGGAGTTCTGAGTTCTAGTGACGAAGGGTACGGGTTAAAAGGGGCTGCAGTCCACCAGTGCGACTACGGCCACAGGGAGGAGGCAAAATGAAGAGAGGAGTTTGGTAGTAGAAAAGTGGCTAGGAGCCGCGTTGTCGCTACTTGACGTCGATGTTAAAGCAGCTCCCTGCCGACTAAAGGGAGGTGGTGCAGTGCTCGATAGGACGGTGTTCGGGGGCCAAGTGTTCGCGTCATAAAAGGTAGGAAGTGCGACGCTGCACATTCCAGGAAGGCAACAAGTTGCGTGGTCGCCGCATCGCACACCGAGCAGCATAACTCCAGGATTGGCAACACCAGTGCTGTGAACAACAATCTGGGCACATTGGGGCTGGCTCTTCTTGTGGACCGAAGGACGAAGTCAGGAGTCACCTTTCCACGGACAAACGTTTTCGACATAGCGATTTAAATCGTAATGCTGGTCGGTGATGGCACCTAGGAGGTGGATATGCGTTGTTCTTGGGATCTCCGCTCGGTTCAGGAAACGTGTTGGAGGGATCAAAGGTTGGCGCGAGGCGCGGTAGCGCATTTGTTTTAAGTTTAGGGAAGTTTGTTATCTTTCGTCTAGAGAGCGAATTTGATCTAGATCAGCCTGTAGCTATTTAGTGAACGTACAATCGGAACAACGACGAGATAAGTCCTTAAATACAGCCGATTCTCCTCAAAGTGTCGCCTGTCGTGGTGCGGAAACACACAGATACAGATGCGAAAGCGTCTGCTCGTGTGTTAAGCTACAGCGCCAGAAAACGAGGAGGCGGTTTAGTGAACTCGAGACAGTACTAAATAAGCAAAAGCAAATGCGTCACGCTCGCGCTCCCTCGGATGACCTGGTTGCACCTATAAAGCCGGCCGTGGTAACTACACTCCTAGCATGCAAATTGGTGCTTGGAAAATTTAGCAAAATAGTCATTGAGACGCTGACTGCTCCTGTGTGCAATCAATACCCAACCTGATTGAGTCTAGGCAATCTACTTTGGTACCCCATAGAAGTTGCCATGCCGACATTTACGGCGTTTATTTAGGCTTAGAAGTAGCCATAATTGAAGGACCATATAAAAACACCCGCGAGATTATTAGTCATGATTACAATTTAATGATGTAAGACAACGGTAGAAGAAATACATTTAGGTGATGACTCTGTATCACGCGCCGACCACATTGTATTCGGCGCACCGAACGCGCTTCACTCGCACGGGGATAGATGGCGCTCAAGTCTAAAGGTGCTTGTGAAGGCTAGTATAGAGGGCTTGTGAAGGAAATTATGCATTATTTACTCAGTCCCTGTGTACTGTGTAGTGAAATGGTGGATTTATGTTGATGCACTGGCACTGATAGCCTTTTAACCCCGTGCGGTTCCTGTTTTTTTTTTTTTTAAACGAAAACATTCTGATGATGACTCAACGTGACAAAAATACTCGTATAAATATACAACTTCCCGGCATAATCTATTCGGGCCTTCAATAATTTAGAGTAATTTAGAGTAAACAGCTGGGTCGTGCTCGCATGTTTTGTCAAACAGCATGTTTGGTGATAGCTCCGTAAATTTTTTACACACATTGCGTGGCTTTATAGGAGTTCAGGTGATTTTTCACACCCTGCTCGCTGCCTTCTTATTGAAACAAAAAATTCTAGTAATATTACATAGTGCGGCTAACTAATTCTCTTGATGCGCATAAAGGTTATAGCATTACAAATGGTTTAGACATACAATGTCAACTTGTACTGTGGAACATACAATCCTTGTGAGCAGAATTTTTTTATTTATGATGACATAGTGGCTGAAATTATGACACAGTATAATGGCATACTGAGTGACATGATGGCACAGTGACTGAAAGTCAATCAATAGTAGCGGTTATAGGACATACATCACTTTTCATCTATACTCTCACAATATACTCTCACAGGTAAAAATACCTGACAAATATTTTTGCTTTAAAATGTACACAAAAGCTGAATTCACTACATACTACCAAAAATGCCATCTCCTACATCCTGTGTTTCTCGCCCATGCTCTTAAACTAAGACGAGCGCTGCTTTGCTGATTTTTTTATGTTTTGAGCTTGTTTGTTCCAGCTCATCGTAATATGCTTACAGTGTTGTCGCACTCGCATGCTGAAGTAGTAGTGGAGCAACTGGGCCATTGTTTCTTCTTTGTGTTCAGCGCATGGAAACGT
Organism: Ixodes ricinus; assembly: GCA_037355805.1. Classification (NCBI taxonomy): domain Eukaryota; kingdom Metazoa; phylum Arthropoda; class Arachnida; order Ixodida; family Ixodidae; genus Ixodes; species Ixodes ricinus. The sequence goes on along the minus strand of JAZHYW010003858.1, from coordinate 18,200 downwards.
TATTGTGCATGTGTCAAGAACACTGTCGAAGGTGTCCCAGTAGACTGTCTGGTGGCTTTTATTTTTACGATGAACTGTTCCGCGTGCTTCAGTAGCTGGAAAAGGTTCTTGTTGGGGTGTATAAGGCCTCCTATGTTCTTCACGTTTGTCAGTGCTACTTCAGCAGAAGTGTTCTTGTCGGTGCTGAAAGGGGATCGGCATGCAGGGCAGCATGTAGCTTTTTTAATTTTCACACTCAAAAACCCAGTTACATAGTATAGTATGCAGTCCACAGCCTTGGTTTCTTCACCCTTTTCTGTCCAGACATCTTCGCATTCCCAGTCTTCTGAAAGAAATTAGACTGTCATGCTTGGTCTTCCCTTGGTCAACGAGATGAGGAGACTCGGTAGTAACTTGCGGTCGGACCTCGGGATCGCACGACGCCACTGCTCTAGACGAGCGTCATTCGATGGAGCTTTAAACAAGAACACTCGCTCTGCGCAGTTCCGGTACCCGCGAATTGCAGTTGGGAATAAAGCACGTTTTCCCATCCTTACACCATGACTTGTTCTTCGTGTTAAGGCTCATTTTCGTGCACGATGGTGGCACCTGTGATCGACACAGCACGAAAGCAAAGCATGAGGCCAGCCACTGGGCGCACACCACCACCACACCGCGAAAAAGGCGAGCAAGCTACGCCCCCGACACTGTGGACGCCGAGGAGAGACCTCATACCCACGGTGCTCACACCTCAGCGCCTCCGCGGCGGCGCGGAACTAACTATACTTCGTTTCACCTTGTGTTGTACCGCAGCGAAGGCTAGAAGCGCGAGCTCATAGCGTTGACAGCCGCTCTTAAGTCACGAGAGCTTGTGCCGCCGAAATGTGTCCGAGAGCAAGGAGCTCGCGCTTGTAGCCTTTCCTGCGCTACACCATAAGGTGAAACAGAGTATACCCCTGGTTCGAGGCAAGCTCCGAACACGATCTGGTCGCTCTCTCCCCGCGGGAAGTGCGGCCAGAGTCACCACCTAAATGTATTTCTTCCACCGTGGGTAAGGCAAAGCGAAAAACTAAATAACCCTTCATTGTTGATTAACGCGTCCGATATTCGAGCTGCAATGACATATTATTTCCAAGTGAGCGGCACTCGCTGGAATTAACCGGCTTCGAGCAAACGGGCCCTAGGTTGCTGCTTCAACTTTGCGATTAGTTGTGTTGGCATGTAACGTTCAAAACCAAACTTTCAAAGTTTATGAAATAGGTACATACAGGTATTGTTTAATGACTGCCGATTGGGAAGTGATGGTTGTACACGGTTTATTTTCGATTAAAGTGTTTCGTAGTTTTTTCAGACCGCAGCTCTTAGGCGCCTGTTTCCGGCTTGTGCGGTGTCGCCGTTGCCGTCGGCGTCGCCGTCACCTGTCGGCGAAACCGCTCGTTGCATTATGGGACGTTTCCATAATGGTAGCACGTAACGTCACGTGGGGCCTCACGAGGGTCACAAGTGACGTCACGCGGCTCCTAAATATGGCGTAGAAGTTTCCGCTAAATTTGGCGGGAAATCTCCTCGCTAATTTTAGCGAAACATTGCACCGGGAAACTTAGCAGAACTTTCCCGCTGAACTTAGCGCGAAAGTTCTTCGCTCAATTTAGCTGGGAAAGTTTTCCTCCGAATTTAGTTAGCAATTGTTTCTGCTAAATTTGGCGGGGAAATATTTCAGCCAAGTTAAGCGGGTAAGTTTCTGCTCTAAATTTAGCGATTTACGCTACCAGGAAATTGTGAAAATTTCCCGTTAAGTTCACCTCTGTACCCTTCCTCCTCCGTACCCTTCCCCTCGTCCTCCAAAGCTGCGCTCTTATTCAGCGTTACAGAGAATTATAAACCTGTTTAAATTTTTTACTTGCTAGAAATATTATTTTGAAATTGAATCATCTGTTTGGTACAATCGAAGGCCGTGATGGCCATCCAAAAAAGCGGAAAAAGGGTCGGAGCTTTCAGACAGAATAGTCATCTCCGGACATCGCGTGGACTCCATGCAACTAACGCATTACCTACATGTAGTGCGACCGTGTAGGTCTTCTGTTTTGCGCTCCTGATTTGTGTAGACGTGACGAAATAACAAAAGCTGCTTCAAGCTCATATTATTGTCGCGCGACGTCCCCATTGAAAATCTGTCCATGGGGCCCACCAGGGTATATGAAATGTGTTAAGGTACCAATCAAAAATGTTAGATGTATTTGACAAGTCAATTTTTTTTTCAATTCTGCCTGACTCACTTTTTAAGAATTCATAGCAGCTAGGTGTCAGAAACCCGCCATGAGACCCTCCATAACCTTTAAGAAACCCGTGGGGTCTTTCTGAATCCTTTCTGTGAAAACACAAAACCCATCAGAATGGTTTTAAAGGTTCTGGGTGCTGTGGTTTCACGTGACCGTTCAAAATAAATCCGTAACAAAAAGCCACTTCGTTTTGTTTTGTTTTTTTCCAGCGGGCGCTTTCAATTTTAAGAATTGAAGAAACGTTTTACTGTCCCTTCCCGTTGAGGCCCTGGCGCGTGGCCCCGCCGATATGGAAACAGGCGCACATAAAAAAAAAAAACGGTTCTCGAAAAAAAGATCGCTGCTCTTCACTTTAGCTTTCCTAGTTTCCGGCCTTTCCCAACTTGCATCGGTTTTCTTTGGAAAGTCCTAGCTCACGAGAAAGTGTGTTGTTTGGGGAAATTGGGAGGGTAAATTTGGTTGTTTGTTTGTTCATAACATGTTTTTAGTCAGTTAAAATACAGCCTTCATCAGGAGCGACGCCATGTTTTCTTCTTTTTCAAAAAGCGCAAACAAATGCGTAAACAACAAACGAACATGCGCCAGCGTTTCGGGACATGCCGGCCTAGTTCCTCGACTTTCACGCCACGTGGCGTATCAACCTTGAACGGACTCTGAAACGCCGGTGCGTCGGTCCACCGCTATCTTAACCTCCTCTCTTATAGCTCGTTCCCCCTCACACCCTTTCATCTTTTTACCCAGCGACCGCATTTTGGAAGAAAACGCTTCATCACGCGTCACAGGCGTAGAAGCCTATCGGTCGGAGAAAAGCGAGGTTTGGGGGAAGTGTTACCTACTATTGTAGAGTCAGTGCTGTATTCACCTCAGCTGGTACTATACGCGAACCCACACTAGATTATTCTAGCGAAGAAGTGTCGGACGCTCGACCACGTGACAACGCGCCCACCAATCGCGGCACGAGGGCGCGTTGTCTCGTGGCACTTTTATATTTCGCGTGCGTTCTTTTTAGGCCGGAAAAAATAAGCAAGCAAAGCCTACCTAGGAACCCTAAGCCTACCATGCTTCAAACACCTCAGTCGTGTGTCTCAAGGCCGTCCACAAGTTGCAAATATATTTCGTATCGCCTTATGCGCGAGCGAAGTCAAAGCTAGAAGTGCGAGCCCAGCGCTCTGAGTGTTCCTGTTTCGCACGTGTGCCTGTGGATTGCAAGCATTATTCAAGGCAGCCTGCTTGTACTTGTACCTTTGGCTTCGCTCGCAGATAACGTGAAACGAAGTATAGATGTTTTTCGAAATTATCCAAGCCCAAGGAGCATGCTACAGTGTAATTTGACGCGACGTGCACCAGTGCGTTCTGACGTGCACACACTGATGGACGCGCGGGCAACGTGCCATTTGCTTAAGACTTTTGGTTTCAAAATTACCGCTCCAGACGGCAGCATGCAGAGCGCGTGTACCTACAAACACAACATGCTTCTTGATGATTGGGTAATTTTTCGAAATGTCTGTTAACTCCTTGACCTTTCAATCAATATTAGAAAAGTAGCTTACTTGTGTTCAGCATCACGGTTGATGTTATATTGCTGAACCCATTTGATATGTTCTCCCGCTGTGACGACGAACTTGAGAATAGAAGTCCGTCCTAGACGCATGATTGAAATCAGTGCTTCTGGCAAGATGCTCCCAAAAAATATCCATCGTCAACTGCAAACTAAGAATTCACTTTAGTGCCCCTTTAATCTGTGTTGGCGCTGGCTGAAGTAACACTATTCAAAATGGTTTTTAAGAAAATTCGCCAATTCTATTTGTTTTACTAGTGGAACTTCCACGCACATGATTTAAAACACCATTTTGAATATATTGGGAAATTGGACGAAGAGGGTTGTCAAGACGCACAGAACATCGTGGAATGGATGTCGAGAGTGTCAAACTGCCCTTTATATGATGTATAAGCATGTCGATGCACAGTGTAAAATTTGAATAGTTCAGTGGAAAAACTGAACGCCTGGCGGTCCGATTTGTAATGAGGGTCTATCATGCGAACAAGGCTACGAATCGTTATTCGCACCTCAGACCAGGTACAAGACTGACACGCCGCTCTAGAAAGCCCAGCACAGCGTAAGAAGACTAGTTCACAAACACACGCCCCGTTGGGGCCTGGGACCTTGCTAGTTTGCAGATAACTCATTCCACCAAAACACAAAACTAATCTTTATCTTTTTCTTTTTAAAGCATGTAGAATGTCGCGTTCTGCTTAAGGTTGCACGGCAATGACGCAAAAAAGAGAAACTTTGAGGACGCTTAAGCTTCGCCTTTAAGAGTGGAACGCGATTGCGTTATCGGGCCCCGTTCGCATCGCCTTCTCATTCGCTTCTCATGCTCTTGAGTCACACAACGACCTAGTTCTCATGACACAACACTCTTCGTTCCCAAGCCGTGCAAGCTGCCTTACGTGGCGTAGTGAGTAGCGTGCTGGCGCGCAACCGAAAGGACGTGGGTTCAAATCCCGCCTAAAATTCTTCAAATTTTTCTTCGTAGAAAATGAATTACTTCATAAAGTGAAATCATTTGAGACATGCGGCGATCTTTAATTCGCATTACATGTAATCTTTTTATCACTTTCATTCCACGCGTGACGTCACTTTTCACGTGAGCGTTGTGGGTTGTTTGAAATTTCCGCGCGAGGTCATGTGGCTGTGACGTCATCACCCTGTCGACCAATCCCGGGCTTTCGCGTCACGCCACCGACGTCAGCTTTTCTGCGACACGAGCTCATTAACGCTATCGCGTTAAAACACACTGGGAGCTGATTCCATTCACATGAAGACGCGCCGAAAGACGACAAGGCATTATTCCGCGGCAAGGAAGTGTTCTTTAAGCCGTCGCAGCCCTTTTGCAATAAAGCAAAACAAACTGAGTAAGGGCATACATTTATCATATCCCCGCACGGTGGTGCCGGGTATCAGTTTGTTCACTCCGCTGGTTGCGTGATAGGAAAACAACACCCAGTCGTCAGTTGATTGTGAGCGCGTATAAATGTCTATGACATTTTACCTACACTCGGGTTCACCCCTAAGCTGACAATGCGATGTAAACTACATGTTCATCGGACGAATCAATCGACTGCCTGTTATCGCTTCACCCAGAGTGTGATCACGTGTGGCAAGAACGACAGGTGACTGGTCCAGCAAGTACGTAGCTTCCACCACACTGTCAGCTTAGGAGTGTTGGCGAGGAAAAACCAATAAATGTGCCTTGAAACATCAGGGCCGGCTTGCTCGAACCAGCGTCTGAGATGAGACCGTTTGAAGGAAAGAAAGCCTGCCAAACATGGGGCGCGTGAGCATTTGAGACGCGACTTCACGCGCCACTCCGCTCATGCGCTAGCTTTGGCAGTGCTTTCTTTCAGACAGTCTCATCTCAGACAATGGTTCGAGCTAGGGTGCCTTAGTTCGAGCAAGCCGGCCCTGTTTTAAGGAACCTTATTCTTTTGTGTTTACATGCCAAACCAACGCAGAGCATCTATACTTCGTTTCACCTTCAGTCCGAGCGCAGCGGACGCTACGAGCCATCCCAGCCAATCCAGCGCCGGGAGAGTATCACGTGACCTTGTGGTTGGGCGGAGCGACACGCGGAGCTCGAGATCACGCGATACTCCCCCGGCGCTGGATTGGCTGGGACGGCGCGTAGCATCCACTGCGCTCGGACTGAAGGTGAAACTAAGTATAGCACACCCCAGCGAAGGATTGATGATTTATTCAGAAAACCTAGGGGTATTTTGACGTGCAACCAAAATGTCGTGGAGACAAGATCGAACAGCCACGCTGCTTCATGCGTGGGGGCAACAAACAAAAATTGCTTGTTTATTATTGGTCCGAGAAGCCGAAGGCGATTATTCACGATGCGCGAAGCGTAGGAAATAAATTTGTGTCCAAGTTCTTGCGTGACCAAAATAGGGGTTGGAGCGACGAGCTCGAGCCCACACAGTGGAATGTGGTTTTAATTTTTTGTTGTGTGTACCGCAACCATTGTTCTTATCCTGCGTAAAATTGAAAAGGACAATCGTGGTGACGCAACAGTCGCCATGGAAAACGAGGGACGTCTCTACAAGCAAGCCGATCTCCACGAACCAAGGCAAAGACCAGAGAAAGGAGCGCCAATACAGTAGCGAGGATCACATAAAGAAGCTTCATCAAGTCAAAGATGACACTGACGTCCCTTAAACCGACGCGGACACAAACGAGCCTGAACGTGCATCCCTTGAGAGTCGGGACCATCCTACCCGCGGTCAAACGAGGAGAGGAGAAACACACAAGGCGAGCATCCCGAAGACGGCAAAGCGGCTGGCCATATTACAGGTGGCCAGGGAAGCCACAAACAGTCACCAGCGACCCAAATCACTCATGTGCACCGATTCGCCAGAAGCCTTCAGAAAATGCACACTTTTCTATTGGCAGGGCGGCGTCACACTTCAAATTCGAAGCTTCGTGAAATAACCGAGTCGTCATAGACTGGATCTCGGGTGACGAAGGCAATCCGGGAAACAAAAGGTTGAACAACACCGCGATTGCGCAGCAGTACGGATGTACTCACTCACTCGCGGTTCCTCGAACCGCGAGAAGATAGGCCCGGCATAGCGCGGTCTCAGACGAGGCATAGAGAGATGATCTGTTAGCCTGCAAACTCAGGCTAATCTCCCTCCTCCCACCAGATTCTCACCCAATTTCACCGGGCTAGAGCCGGTGGGAACAGGTGATTCTCAGGCGGCATCAGACCAAGACGGCTATCACCCATAATCACTCCTTTCTGGCAGACAAGGTTTTGCAGACCTACGGACCCAGACGACCTATGAATCGCCCCCAACATTGAACACTGTAGGGCCCTGGCGATATGTTCGCACTTCGTAAGGGACTGGGCCGGGGTCTCGCGATATCGCGAAGCGTGGCATAAGCTCTCCCGAAGAGGAAACGAGGCCCACATCATACGAAGGATGGGCCCTCCCGAATATGGGAAACTCTCATAGAAAACACATAGTGGAATCTATTAGAGTTTCTCCGTCTATGAGGGCTGGCGAAGCATATGTGGCTACCTTTTTCCCTCCCCTTCCTTCCCTTTCACCCCAGATGGCGTTAACCAAGAAAAGATGACATGAATCGTTTTCTGAGAAGCGATACATACATATTGTACTACTACTACTACAGGGAAACAGTAAATGCATTTTGTACTACGACTTATCTCAAAACAAACACAGATGGACAACAAACTCGAGAAAGCGCCCCATCTAGGTCGTTCTCCTTTCCATTAGATCTTATGTATCCCATCCAGCGTACTATGTTACATGCACGACTGTATTCATTCTTGCTTAATCTGTGCCTGGATTACTGCCAGCATGAAAGTATATGTAAAAATTCTATGTCTGTCTTTTTAGGTGTTGCTACTCCGCAAATTTTAATATTGTACCACAAATACTGGAACCGCGTGCGACAACACAACGTAAAAGAATATACATATTTATGTTAATACGTTGAGCAAACATATATAACCTCGAAAAACATATCTCGAAACAAGGGCGCATGCCTAACCAATCTTCATTTGACATGTAACTACTGGAAGTAGCTATTTTTTTGGAATAGAAGATCAATACAGAGTTGTAAATTAGGCTTTTATTCATTAAAATTCAAGATATTTCACTATATAAATATCAAAGCAGTAGTAAAGTAACTACGCTGTAATCGCGAGCAATATAATGAAACTAAGCGAGTAACATTTTAGACAAAACCCCGAGACTGGGGAAAAAATGAGGGACGATACAAACACAGCGAGTACGTGGGTTTAAAGGCGCCTATCGTGTCTAAACAGAAAAAACTCACAGCCGCAATAAGATTATGTCTATGCGAACGGCATTCCAGCGGCTGATCTATTTTTTTCAGCCAGCTCTCCACCCGGATTCCCTACTATGACTCAGTCAACGACAATTTCGACGCTAATTGAGGAGGCATTAATCAAAATGCTAGTTAAATAGTTAAACCGATGGAGGTTGTCTCTATTGTGGAGTGTATTGACTGCGAATGCGCCAGCGTAATTTATGGATTAGGCATTTTCTCAAACATGACACAAAGAAAAAAAAACGTCGGAATTGTCAATTTTTGTCAATGGGAATACAAACTGCTCGAACTCTTCGTTCTAAGGAAAGTAATATTTTTAGCATAGCTCATGGGCACAAACTGGTTATGCCATCATACCGCTTCATAAAAATTCACTGAAGTCCGGATCCTGTCCCGCGACCTTGTCTCCGAACGCACAAGCATTGAAGACCCGATTGTATTAGCCGCGATCGCTCCAGCCTTTTGTGCCGGAAAGCTGCCAGCGTAATCTAAACTCATCGTCGATAACAACGCCGACTCAGCAAAGATTGGTCAAGAGGGAAGCGACAAGAAATTAACGGCCATCAAAAATATCGCGCATGCGCTATCAGTTCCATAATTCAGCTGTTATATAACTGTACTCCGTCTCACTAAACCCGCGCAATACAGCCAAAGTTACAGCCGTCGTAAGCGAATCAGAAGATCGAACATCGTCTGCTTTTTGCTCATGTGAGCGGACACCGCCAACGCGGATTCATGCGCCGCAGAGTGATAGTGCAGAGTGCCGTTTGATTTTCTGGTTGGCATACGAGGCTGTAGCTTTGGCGTCACTGCACGGTTTTAGTGATACAGAGTATACACCTTTCCATCGCTTATCACCCGGGCGAAAAATGCCGAGTCACTGGGCTGTGGACGCAGGCGCAGCGTACGATATTTCGCAAAGGGAGCTATTGCGCGTGCTCAGAAGGCGTTCCACAGCCCAGCAAAGAAAAATGGCAGCTCGCAGACGGCGTTTATTGGAAAGGTCTATAGATAGCGCGTCGAGCAAACACCACCTAGGCTCTAATCAAAGCCTGTTAACTGTCCCCTCTTTGTTAATGGAAGTCACCACACTCCGACGTTATCAACTTAGCGACTGAGCCCGACCCTGACGTCCGCGCAGTGACTGAGCACGAGTCCCAACCTAGCCATGCACAACACTGAGCACTCCTGTTCAATCTGTGCGTTAGCCCGGTTGTAGTATGATGGTGTCAAAATTCAAATGTGCAAGCCCTGGTGTTTCCATGCGCGTAGCATCCATTAAGGCTGCGGTCCCACCGCGGCCATCTTGAAAGGCAAGAGAACAGTTTTTAATTTATTAAAAGCAGCGTATAAACAATGAATCAAAAGTTGCTACGCAAACATCTTTCCACTGTTATTGGGTATTTGAGGAAGCAATGTAATAGTCATAGCTAGATTATTTAATTAGATAATTAGCGACAAATTATTGCTACGGAGTTCAAAGTTTCCTCCTCTAATATTAACGTTAGGAGGGCGATAATTTTACATCGTGTAGTCAACGCGTCAATAAAGAAGGCTATAGAGAGTGTTTTCAAAATTTTTGAATGAAAGTGTGTTTTAGAAGCCTTCGTCCCTCTCCTCTCGGCCAGCACGAAGAGAGAAAGGGCGACAGATCCATTTACTCTGAACCCGTATTTCTGCAAAACGTCCATTGACACATCATATGTCAATCTTCGCCAATCTTTGCGCACGAACATTCTGTGCCCTTCAGCTTTGTCACCATGACCAAGACTTTGCAATATTTTCCACAGGTTCCCAGCTGAGCCGTACCTTGGCAAAACACTCAGCGGTTTGATCATTTCCATAAACGTAGGCAACTTCAGTGCCACGTACCTCAGCAACCAAGACGTATCTCGCAAAGTTCCCCGGGAATCATATTGAACAGTGACCAGGGTACATGTTTTAAGAACTTTCAAACGTCTGAGGTATTTTCTGTAGGTTCCCAGCAAAGACGCACATCGCCAAAAAGTGCGCCTTTGCTGACGAGTGTAAAGTAGTCTTTCCCGTAGCACTCCTCTTCTTGTTGGAAAGATGCCTTTACGCGGCGGAAGCTACAGGTGTAATTAATTATCTCGCTGGGAACCTGGGATAATTAATATACATGAAAACTGCTTGAATATTTCGATAGCATAAATCTTCTAGAATATATACCTGCGGGAACTTATTGAAATATTGAGGGGTTGCTTTATTAACTCACTGAACGTGAAAAATAAAGCGAGATTTCAATGGCAGTCTATGGGGAAATCACTCTTATTTCCTGGGAACCTAGAGAAAGAGTGACGAAGTGGTGAAAATTTTCCTGAAGTTATCAATCACAATGATCTCAATAATTCCGGGGGAACTTTGCGTGATTTTATTCGGATCGCTAGATTCGACTGTTTTTCAGCGATATTGCACACCTACCAAGAGAGGGCGCAAGTAGATCGTGTCCCAGAATCTTGGGGTTGCACTCAGTGTCACCCTTCCTTCTCTTGCGTGGGACCTATCTTCTAGAACAGCTGGGTGTGCGGATCAAGAAGGTCTCTCAGTGCCCTGTATTAGCGCCTCTTCATCCTTCCGGCTCCCGAAGCATCCAGAGAACGAAAGAGACGCCGGAGACGACACCGTGACTGTGCCCATGATTTCTCAACGGTGGTGGATGTTGGTTGCGGGTTCGTGTTTTTTCGCTAAACATGCTACTGACAGTGTGCGTGTGTTCGTGCAGTGCACCTGCTCCGTTTTATAAGTTGAACTCCCGTTTATCCTGAGAGTTTACCCAGCGTCTATTGTGAGTCAGTAGAAGGATATTTTTTTTTCCGACGAAAAACTCGGTTTTCCTTCTTTCGTATAATCCTTTTCGTCAACAACTGCTTCCACCCGGGCTTGAGAAAAGGTTCGTTCATTAATAACATTTTAAACTGCATTTTTGTCTATGCTTCCCAGTTATTTGGGCGTTGAAAGGATTAAAGATCTAAAGAGTCTGACGGGCAGAATGGATGGGTAGTGCGGAGGGGTTTGATTGGCTGAAGGTATTCAAGCTCTTAGAGGGTGCCATAACAAATCAGGCTCAAGTGTTATTTTAAATGTAGGTAATTATTGCCAAATTCTGCTTTCACGAAAATATTATTCAGTTGCGACATGTTCTTGGCGGGCCCGTAATAAGAACGCCATTTTCAAAATTGTTTCTTCTAAGGTCAATAGAAGCACAATTTTTCCAGATGCTTATAAATAAATTCCTGTATTCAGAATGGTTTCGAGTAGATTCACAGTACCCTGATGCAGAAATGACGCTGCAAATTTTTTTTTCTGACTGTTATGACATGTAGAATTAATAGATATTTGTAAGACATTATTTTAATTATTCTGGTTCTTGAACAGCGTGCTACGCTAAACAGTGTTCCTGGCACTGCCTTAATGTTAGATAGCTAAGTAAAATTAAATAACTTTTTTTCTTTTGACTTTAGTTGATATACTGTACCTGTGTCAAAGACAAATTAATATTGAATATCTTTTCAAGTTCAAAATTTGGTGAGCAAAGTTTCATAAAACGTGCGCGAGGATCTTTTTTACTTATCACACGGAGAGCTCAGTAAAAGAATTTGAAATTTCTTCACTAATGTACGAATGCTTATTGCTTCTTCAAGTTTCTCGTCTATGTAATACGAGATTATCAAAGGAACCCCGTCATGCTTACTTACCTGACATAAGCGTCGATTTTTCAATGCTCGCTGATCCAAAAAATAAAGGAAAACAAGATTAATAAAAATACATAATGATAATATTAGTCCAACACATCCTTACCTTAAATGCGCCACACAACAAGTCTAAATTGCGATGCTTTTTAATTTTACACTTGCCTACTAATAGATCTGTGTCTGGAACGCGTTCTCGTCGCGTGAATTCAGCATCCTATCTCGCTCATACATCAAAAGTGGTTCCTCAGTGGAAACAAATGACGTCAAAGAGCCGACGTGTCAAGCTGTCTGATGTCGTTATCCTGGCGGTCGGTTCTAGACTCACTGGCGAAAAGTAAGAACGAACGTAAATGCCGCTGCGGTCAGGGAGTTGAAACTTCTGATTGTTGAAGCTTCTGTGGACATTTAAGCGGGAAGCAATCTGCTGAAACACTGGCATCTGCCACATCCACAACCGCCTCTTTACCACCTCCAGGATTGCGGCCGGTGAAAACATAACACCTTTATGGGGTCACCTGGCCTACGTTTTAGAATACGGAAACTACACGAGTCGGTGACGCGCACCAGCCATAATACTAGTATGACACAAATGTACTCGCAACCCTGTAGTCGCTGGCAGCAGAGTGTCGAACCGCAACCGAACCCAGCCAAAAACCGGAACCGAACCGTTATTTTTAGCCGAACCGGATACTGAACCAATCCGAAATTGTCCCCGCCATCTTGGAACTGAACCGGATTTTAACCTGAATAAAATACAACGGTAACCGTCTCAAAAAGATTCATGTTATTTCGTTTTAATAAAAAAAGTTTTTGAACAATAAAAATTGGCAGCTGTATTTTTATGTACTGGGTGTATGAAGGAGTGGCCAGGCTCTTTAAATCGACCGCAAAATTCGGTTTCTTAACCTATCGCGCTACGACTTTGTGCAGCGTTGCACACAGATGGTGCATTTTTTTGTAAAATTTGCAAAGAGCGAACACACCTGAGGAAAAAGTTAAGGAAGATAAAGGCTTAGCTCCTATGGAAATGCGGCGAAGCCAAAGTTCTTCAAACAGTACGGCGCGTTTCGCACAAGAGACAAGAGATGGCGCAAGCGGTCGCGATGCCAACTGCGAAAACGAACGTGCATACGGCGCCGAAAGCCGGAGTCTTTAGCAGACGATATTTTCGACTCAAAAGCGGCACGAGCATTTCTGATATCAGTTTCCAGTGCATTATTTTATCATCCTTACTGATAAAACATATTGAATGGACACGTAATTGATTAGAAAAATGGTTTGTCGGGATATTTTGACTGTTTTTTTCGGAATACCGATGTCGTCTGCTTTGCAGTCCTTGTTGTTACCGCGCCTGTTTTTGTTTCTGCGACTGTCGCCGCCTGCGGAACGCGCTCCGCTTTTGAGTCGAAAGAATCGTCGGCTAAAGACGCCGGCTTTCGGTGCCGTATGCTCGTTCGTTTGCGCAGTTGGCATCGTGACCGCTTGCGCCATCTCTTGTCTCCCGTGCGAAACGGGGCCGTATTGTTTGAAGACCTTTGGCTTCGACGCATTTCCATAGAAGCTAAACCTTTTTCTTTCTTTACATTTTCCTCAAGTAAACTCGCTCTTTGCAATTTTTACAAAACAAAAAGCACCATCTGTGGGCAACGCTGCACAAAGTCGTAGCACAATAGGTTAAGAGATCGAATTTTGACGTCGATTTAAAGAGCCTGGCCACTCTCAATACACCCAGTAGTGATCAAATTGAGAAATACCGAATTGCAATGTGTGACAAATTGTAGGTTTTCCTGGCGCTTTTGTATTGGCACTATGGTTAATCATCTGTCATGAGGTCACGTGACGTCGTGGTGTCAAGACATGCTGTCAAGTAATGCCACGTCACGTGGCCCCGTGCCATTGTCCCGTGACTCACTGCATACGGCCTACTAAATTAAAAACGTCACTAGATTTATTAGTGTTGTTGACACCGTGACGCCACAAGGCATCACGACTTCTCACCGCGAGTCACGTGACACCGTGACGTACTTGATTGTCATCAGCCCGAGACCAAAAGGGTTGATGACAATCACCACCTCCAAACATTCGGGGAATGGCTCGCGCTCAATCAAAAATGAGAATAGCCGAACTCTAACAATGTCTAAAGCTCAACCCATGCTTTATTATTTCCCAACCCCAGCACATGACTAGGATGAACACTGACAGCATATAATTAGCGTCCGATCACGTGGCGGCTTCTTCCAATTGCGAGTAGAGGAGGGGAAAGCTCTTTCTTTAGCGAAGGTGAAAACTAATAGGTTGTTTTTGCAAATTACCAACGTCAGGAATTAGCTCTTCGCGGTATTTACTGAAATTGCAAAAACTGTTCCACGATTCATTTTACCTGTGCACATAAAAGAGGCACCCAAACATGTTTTTGTTGCTGCTGAACTGCCTTAGATATTTGTCCCCGAGAATAAAATAATTGAAAGGACTGAATATAACTTATTAATCCGACGATAAATAAAGCTACAAGCGTGTACGGGAGGGATCCGTGGCAAGCAATATACTAGTGGCATCAGAGAAATAGCCGAGCGTTGGCAGCCGGTCTAAGTCTCACAGAAGTGTCGTTCCAGTTTTCCCCAAGTTTTGACCACCTCCGTATTTTGTTTAAACATCAAAGTTTTCGGGTGCAAAATAAAATATATGGAAGTTAACTGTTAACGAATTACACAAATAATAATTTCAAAATATCACCCCGAAATGGAGGTGGGAGTTGCTCAGGAATAAAGATTGTTATCTGGAGGAGCATCAAAAAAAGGAAGGGGAAGAGGGGATTAAAATATAGTTTGTTGTAAAGGTTCCTCTGTTACATCTTCGGAACAGACCAGAAAGTGTGGTTCAGGAAAATACTTTGTTTGCCAAAACACTGCTGCCAGAAAAATACATTTTCGTGGTTCCAGACGTTCACACCGCTCCTCACAACGCTGCACCAAGCAAAAATAATTGGTGTTTCCCGAATACGTGACTTGCGCTGAGCGCGAACCTTCTGCAGAGCGCATTTTTTAGCACCGGATTTGATTTTCTCAGCAAGAACAAATCGCAATGACCACCAGCATATACTTGAATGATTTCACGTGCAAACTATGTTAAACATATTTATTTTCTTGTGGAATGCGATGTAGTCAACTCTAGCGAAAATGAATGTCCAAATAATGAAGTTGTGCAATATATATATCAATCTCGCAATGGTATGTGGCAGCCTCATGACATGTTAGATCGCGCATGGCTAGAGAAGCATACAGTTCTAAAGTGAGGCCCAAAACAAGTTTACGTAAAAATAATATAAAACTAGCCTCCCGAGACGATGTTTTGGGAAGTTTGGAGATTGTGCAAGCCGATGTCTAAATGTGATTTATATTAGAAATATATTGTCTGTCCTTCGCGCTATTTATGTGTTATTGTTAATATCATTGGAAGCATCCTTATGCATTTCTTTTTGCAGCAAGGCTTTGCGTATGAGATTACTTAGAATAATACCATTTATTATTTCTCTTGCAGCATATTTCGTGTATTTGCCTACAGATCTAATATTTGAGCACACAGTTTTTTGTTTTTTTGCATACTGCGCGACCCGGTGTTTTACGATGAAAAACAGCGACCAAAAAAGCACGTTTCCGCAGACTCAGCAGCTGGCGTACTTTAAAGTATCGTCCCCCCGTGTTGGTCTCAAGTAGTTATGTTAAATTTATACAGTCAAATGTATTGATTATAATAAAAATATATATATTTACTGCCTGAAGATTTGACAACATAAATAAAGTGCCGATCATCCTAAATCTTTATGTCATAAGTAAATGCACCACCATATTATCTGAAATAGGCTCTTCACATTTTTCAAGATTTTCTAGCCTCAATAAAAACGCTGGAAAGTGAAAAGTGAGCAGCGTTTTTATAAGTGATTTGCCTTAAACAAGCTTTTTTATTGAAGCTGATTGAAGTACATATGGGTTCCTGACAGATATTCAACTTATCAAACTTGTACAAGGCTGTTGATGCCTCTTTTATGTGGTGAACAACAGTATTGTGTGTTTGTGGGCTGGACAAAAGAAGTATACATTGGCGCCTGGCGAACTATAAGGATTGCGGACGTTGGCCGTCAAAAACGGTTAAGATAAGCAGCTGCAGTGTCGAGTAGAGTAAATACTACTTTCTTATATTTAACGAAAAATCACCAATTAGCAAGGAAAATGCTTCTTTGAAAATTCAATTGAACGGCATCTTGTCAAGAACAAGCCTCAAACGCAAGGCTACGCCGAAAAGCTCTAATTGGGTAGGCGCTATTTTACGCACGATTTGATCGGAGTACGAAAGTGAGGATAGATTTCAGTTTACAAATTTGATCGCCCCTTTCTGCATGATAACTGCCTGCATGACGGTTCTGAATGTAAACAATGTTGGTCAGGGAATCAAGCCTTGTGAATGCCATTCAAAGGTCCCATTCGCTCTTTCTCGCTTGAGTTTAGACGTGGTGTTGTCATGGTTCAAAGAGCCCCAATCGCTCCCGGTTCTGAACTAGACGGCGGGTTTGGCAGTCTTTGCAAAATCTAATATACGCGCTACGTTATTGAAATGTCGACTTGTAGCACTGTCAGACGTAATTTACTCTTGCGATGAAAAAACAATTAGTTGAAAATTTGCAAAAATATATGTGAAGCGGACGTGTGCTGGGTCTATTTAAAAGATGGCGCCACTGAGTTTGTTGTAAAGCAAACAAGGGCGAATAAAATGTTGCCCGTCCTGAAACTTTCGTGAGTTTATTGCAAATAGTTTTGCTTTCAGCTCAGTTGCGTCCTCATCATATATATTGGGAAACATATTTAGTACGCAGGATTTCACGATATATATTGCGAGGAGGTGCCATTCAATGATTTTATGCTCCGAAATTAATTCCTAAGTTCAATAACTCAACTAAGATTCAACTTATAATACTGTGATGCAAAGTTGTACCAAACACGGCTCTTCTAGGCGACCTAGCAGACATATAACCTATTGATCCAGGTAAAATACATGCAATTGAGGTGAAGAAATAAATGTTGATTCGTATAAGCACGACGTTAGGTACGTTAATCTAGCTTTGCATTGTTTCGCTGAAAATAAATAAAGCAGATTTTTATTCTTAGTACCTGAAATTAAAAGTGCATTTTACAAATGACAAAAATAACTATAGAGTTACTAGTTTAACGCTTGAAATTGTGCCTATTGCAAAAGCAATGCGGAAAATATATTCTCAATTTGGCGGTTCAAACCGGTTCGAACGGGTTCGAACCTTTATTTTTGCTCGTCGGAACTGAACCGGAACTAACCGACAACCTGACCCGTACTGGATCAATACAAATTTCGGTTCGACACTCTCGTTGACAGTATGCTGGCGGGGTAATCCCGGGGACTACCCATGATGACGCCGATCCAACGTGCACCATGAACTGCTTCCTAATTTTGTTTGATGCCACGACTTTAGCTAAACTCACGAGAATCAATGCCTCAGCGAATGTGTCTCCCTTAGTTTTGTTGAATCACTGGAAAAAAAGGAAACTAAACAAGATATTTGACGCCCAGAATTGAATATGCATTGCCAAAACCGAGCCCGCGGCTCCTATAATTAGTGGCGAAAAATATTGTGAACTGCATCATGTTCCCGTATATTCTTATATTCTGGGCTTCAATCAAGGAGGCAATATGCCTCTTTTTTATTCTTATTTTGTCTTCACCTCCGATGTGCGGTGAGGAAGAAAAAACTAAGCATAGTCGTAAAAACAAATCCTGTATTTTATAAACAGGTTCATTGTCCGGGCACAGATGTATGGCACCTAAAGACATCGTTTGTCGACATGGGAACTGTGGCTGTTTGCTGCCGTGCAGTCTCACGTGCTGCTAGCTAAACTTAGAGGAAGGTAAGCCCGCTAAATATGTCACCTCAATCAATTGTGTGCTAGAATGACCCTCAAAACCAAGGCACGAGCGAAGTGGAGCACCAAGTTGAGCCTTATGCGCCGCGCGTGCCATGCTTGGCATGCTTTATTTTACACAGAGTAATCTATACGCCGATCCTAGCAAGGCCAAATTAATGACATTCATTGGTGACAGCATTTTTTGTTCTTAAACATGCAAGGGCAAGCGGAAAAGGGGGAAGAGGGGCTAAAGCCAAGGCACTGCCAAATTTGCAAAATAATG
This sequence comes from Ixodes ricinus, assembly GCA_037355805.1. Classification (NCBI taxonomy): domain Eukaryota; kingdom Metazoa; phylum Arthropoda; class Arachnida; order Ixodida; family Ixodidae; genus Ixodes; species Ixodes ricinus. Next base: position 135 of record JAZHYW010003858.1, on the reverse strand, counting down.
CGTGCTTTGTTTGTTATAGATATGCGTCTGTAGATTTGGTAAATACCCCTAAAGCCCGAAGACCAAACTCACAAGCGACTTCTCAAGAAAGGCACAAAGAAACAAGACTAGTATTTGAGCAAATAAGATATATAC
>JAZHYW010003856.1:0-32988 GCA_037355805.1 Ixodes ricinus | reverse complement strand
AAATACTATTTCCTAAAAAGGGTGTCAATCTGGTTAATAGCTACGAGGTATATAACTTAAGATACTTAAGGTTCGTCGTGCGTTAAGGGTACGGAAATACTCCTGGTACAACACCTTTGGCTTTCGAAACCGGTGTTGTTTTGGAGGGTTAAGGTGTGCTGTAAGCAAATATGGCGATTTTTATATGACGAATCAGCACCAGTAAAATGTCGCGGTTTCTTGTTTCCCCGCAGCGTGAAAAAAAAGCGTTCCAAGAACATTGGACATAAAACAAAATATTTGTATATATATATATATATAGATTAGTCCTTCAGAATAACAATATTGACCACGAAGGACACGTGGAGACGAGTTAAAAAAAATTAGCAGCTTATACACACAAAATTTGCTAACTGTTTTACTAATATCTTTATCTGGCATGATTGTTTGCAGCCCGGTGTCAATACATATATATCGAATATGTTGTTAAGTTTCAGAAAATATAATATTCTTTGAGTTCTAAAGTGGCGACTTTTAGTAACTGCGGCAGTGTGACGAAGAAACCCATACAATGTAACCCAAAAACCTCCGAAAAATACCACCTCCTATAATGCGGACCAGTGCGACATACCAGTCCAACTTCGGGATGGTGTTCAACTCCCATCAAGCTGGTTTATTGCATAATATTCGCGTAACTTATAGAACGCATGTCAGATTAATGGAATAGAAAATACAAATTATCAAAGATACAATGTAATTGTAGGGACTAAAGAGAGTGTTCCGACGCAAGGGCAGGAAAAAGGGGGGGGGGGGGGGGGAGGAGAGGGCCAATTGTGTACGCGCACAGGTCGCCTGCTAACGAGGCCGATTTTCGGCACCGTATGCTCGTTCGTTGGCGGCAGTTGGCGTCGCGACCGCTTGCGCCATCTCTTGTCTGCCGTGCAAAATAGCGCCCTATTGTTTGGAGACCTGTGGCAACGCAGCGTTTCCATACGAGTTAAGCCTTTCTTTATTTATGTTTAAAACTTTTTCTCAGGTATGTTTCTTCTTTGCAAATTTCATAGAAAAAATGCACCACCTGTGGGCAACGGTCCACACAATCGTAGCGCGTTTGGTTAAGAAACCGATTTTTGCGCTCGATTTAAAGAGCATGGCCGCTTTTTTGAGACACCCGTAGTTGGCACACATCAGAGGACTCAAAGCACCAGAACCACACATGATCTCCATAATAGACACAAAGCCGACTAATCTGATAATCAGATTACCCACCATTACTGGAATAAACAAAATTCAAGTCCGGAAGACCAAGTTATTCTGTTAAGCTGACGCTTTGACCTAGTTGGCAGATCTTAGTGCTGTAGTGCTTTGCCAGGGGATTTATTATGCTGTCAGGAGACTGCCCAATAAATATTTTGCTACAGAGTCACGTATATTTTTAATAAAGAAAAAAATGAACCCAACCGCTTGAAACCGAAACCGAAACACGAGCACGAAACTCATTGCAAAAACTACATCCCTCCGCGTTTTTTTTTTCATTTTTTTTTTAGTTTGTGAAGAATACGACGGCGACGAAGAATTTGCGAGCGCCTTTTGTCGTGCGATTGTTTCATTATTATACCCATTCCGTTCGATGATCTGCTCTTGAAGATCGATTAGCCGGTACCATGAAAGACGGTTCCTAAGTAGCGGCCCCATGTCCGCCGCAATGTTTGTCCGTCGTTCGGCACCATAGCGTCGTCCAGCCCTCGGTAAGGTGTACTTCAATGGGGAGGTCTCCCGTCCGGCAGCCGTGAGAGTGTTGCGATGTGGAAGCACGCCGGTGAGGGCGCTATGGGGCAGAGCGCGGCCATCTGACGGATGACAGAAGCCTGGTGCTTGCAGCAGAGACGTTTCCTTTGTCGTAAATGTTGTCGTATTGTTCGCTTATTTTTGTCTGCTCGGTAGTGAAAAAAGATAGGTTTCATCCTAACTCACTCCACTGCGAAAAAGCGTGACTTGCACGAGAGGCAGAAGCTTATGCTCAAAGTGAAAATGCCGTTTGGAAAGGGTTAGTTACTTGGATAATCTTACATCCTTAATTGCCTATTTGTTTTGCTTTTATCGAGGAATAATTGTGTATCTCACCTTACATTCCAGCACTAAGAAAGCGAAGTTTGAGTATGATATGATATGTGATGCTTTCCTCTCCACTCGTTCCTTGTCCCTTGCCTGTCCGGCACATCTTTAGCAGCCACATAATATTGCATCGCTTCACACACAACGCAAAACTAGAAGAAATAGTTCCACCAACACGCCCCAAGCAGCCTCACAAAACGGTGCCTGGCCCGCTTTCTGGCCATGCTGTGACTGGCAGCGGCACCCCCGGCCTCTGCGGCAGAATTGGGCAACACGACACACAGCTCCTATAAAAAGGACGACACGGTCCGCACCTACCTCCCAGTTCTAGTTCACCTTACCCTCGGTACGTCGCCTGGCCTCCTTGCAGGTCATTATGGTGATGATGGTTGCGCGACTTTCACCTTTGAAACGGGCGAGCTCGAGAAAATCTTCGTGCCATAGCCAAGCATAAACAAAATTTAAAAAAAAATTAGGAATATTATTTATTGTCCAGAGTCAAGCTCCACCAGTGCTTTAGTCGCGCCTTTGTTGTCCTAACATATTGCACGCCCGATCCATTGTCTCCTCTTTTCTTTAACGACACTCCCGCACTGGTAATGTGGCAGTTGCCCCTGGCGCTTCTCTCCGTTTCTTCCGTGCAACACAGTCAAAGCTAGCGCACCGGTTTGCGACGCACGTTCGCCCCACAAAAGAGTGCGTCCCCTGCAAAAAGCCAAAAACTGAAAAAATTTGAGTCATTTGGAGCTAGTTACTCATTATTGCTTTAATGTCTTGACGAAACAAAGGTTCATTTTCAATAAAACGTAAAAATGTAGTATATTACTTCGTTTTGTTTGCCGTTTTAGTCCGTGTCGAGTTTTCACCATCCGTGCGACAGTCGCTGCAGGTTTTCAGGTTTTCCGGCTACCTGGCCTGTTTTGACAAAATGACCTCTGCCGCATCGACCTCAAGCACCTCTCCTGCTCGAATATTGTCGAAGATTCGTTGTTCGAAGATTTCGAAAGATTGCAAGCAGGTGATCGCCAACGTGTACGTGATTACGAGAACGAGTTTTCCGGAGACGTCGGTCCGTCAAGTCCTGCAGATGGTCAGTAACGACACCGGAGTGTCCGTCCGTACTGTCGCGGAGTAAAGGCCGGTTCAGACACTTGCGTTTGAGTGCGTTTGACTGCGTTGCGGCGAGAACCGAAAGCGAGTCACCGGCACATCTGTGCTTCGTATGAAGCGTGGAATCCAATTCAAGGAATCTTCTTGGCACGCGATATAAGAAGCAGGGATGTCCTGGTGTCTCGCTGCCGCAACGCAGTCAAACGCAGTCAAACGCAACTGTGTGAACCGGGCTTAAGAGATAATGGATATTTTTATTTGCATCGATTGTGATGGTGGGGACCCGTGGAAAAAGTTGCAATATTGTTATGCATACCGCAACGGGCGCGAGGAGTGAGCGCGCACGTTCACGAGCAGTGTGCTCGAGCGAGGGTTCCTGACGCAATCAGACGAAAGGCCTGCCGAGCAGAACACCGTTCCTCACTATTAAATGATGTACTCATTAAATATGCAGCCTGACTGGACCTCGGGCCCCTACAATTGTCAGCAGCAACAGGACGGAAATTTAAAAAAATACACACAAGAAGCAACAATTGAAAGATACATAACTACGCACTTGCCTGTTTGTGAAACAAATAGACGAACACAAAATCCAACAATTAAATTTTACAAAACTATGCGCTTTGGACTATTAATGGAGCAAAATAAAACAGAAAATAGATATCAGGTACAAATCAGGAGCAAAATACAGACGCAATTCTTTAGAAGTTACAAAGTCAAAATCTACATCATTAATATAAAAATTACTTAGCAAGTCTGGTAGGGCAAATTTAAGCATTTCGAGACCATAGTTCGTTCGCTGAGTGAACATTTTCCATTTCTCCGCGCCGCGAGTGGGGTATGCTGGAGAATTTTTATGCAAACCTGACAGGTTCTCTAAAAACATGAGCCCCTTATTTTTCCCCTCCCCACACTAGCACATAGTCTATAATCGTATAACTTGTAGATACTAATTATCTTAAAATTTCTATATTAGAAGTGTGAGCATTATACATAAGGGACATTACATATGCTCCTTAATATTGTTTTAACAAAAACTGTTTTTTATATTGGTTAGTGTTGATCAACCCCACACTAGATGGCAGTATGTTAAGTGAGAGTAAATTAGAGAGTTGTAAATTAACAACTTAACATTCGTGGGCAACAAAGAACGGTCGCGATTTAGAATCCCAACTACTCGGCATAATTTTGGAATAAGACAAATTGAATAACAATCCCAAGACATAACTTCATTAAAAAAAAAGGAAAAAAAAAAGCAGAATGTCGCTCTGGCCAGCCGGTGTCCCCGAAGCGAAGACCCCGCAACGTGAAAGTTTCGAGCACGCGGACCGTTAAGCATGACGACTTCAAAATCAACTGCATTCACTTGAAGGTTCATCACAAGTTCTCCGAGAAGGAGATTCCTACCCTCGATAGCATTCTGGAGGCTGTCAATAAAAACGACGAGCTACCGAACGTGTCCAAAACGACCTTGTGGAGGTTGCTGAAAGTCATCGGTTTCACTTCTGCGAATCGGAAAAGAAGACTTGCACTCATCGAGCGCAGTGACATTGCCTGGCGTCGGAGATACCTGAGAGCATTCAAGGAATTCCGAAAACGGCAGGTACGGATCGTCCTACATTAATATCCTCATACGGAACATAAAGAACCTCCATAGAAGAAACGTGTGGACACAAGTGAAAACAACTAACTCAAAATAAATTGTACAGGCAAAAACTATAACTTGTCTGTTAACCTTTACTTATACTGCTTAAACTTGGGGGCAAGTCTGCTATCGTTGGAATTCCTCATTCCATGCTGCATCTATAAAATATATAACTTGGTGCTGGAGGCAAATGACAGTCACAAAGGAGAAGAGGAACTGAAATGTGCATTTCCGGAAACTTAAACTTAAACTACATCTAGAAAAAAAAAGTTCGGCTCGAAAATGGTTTTGGACGGAGGCCGGCGGGACGTCACAATCGAGGGAGTAGCACGTTAGAGCTATCTTCTACGAAATACGCTTAGTAACAGATTCTTTCTTTTTTTATGCGCACTACTTTCGTTCCCTTCTGAGCGTTGCACGCTATGTATGAAACGGGCTATAGAGTCCACGCTGCCCTCTCCTGGCGTCTGCTTGAACCCCAGGGCGTCCGCGAGCGTCCATTCGGGGTCAGGCCGGTAAAATCATCCGTCGAAGGTTGCAGCAGGCGCTGGCACTAGAGCTCCAGGTGCTCTACCGTCTCTACGTTTTTCTCGCACGCCCGACAGATGGTTGTAGTCACTTTGGGATCGAATCTTTTTATGTAAGTCAATGTCCGCAGGGCCTCGCTCGTGCCTCCGAACAAAAGACGACTACCAGTTTGCCAGACATGTCGAGCCGTATGGTGGCCAGCTTTTGAAACGACGGCCAGTCCGTTTCGTCGAGGTTCCGCCATTTCCAACGCTGTAAACCTGCGTTCTACGTACAGTTGTGTGTGGTTTTCGGGTAGTGATTCATAGCAGCGGTTAAAAAGAAGCCTCCCGGAAACAACGAAAATGACCGCCCGAAGAAAAGGATAGACGGGCCGGTACTCCAGCACCAAGGACTGCCATAACAACGACGGCACCCTGACCGTGAGCCTGTTCCGGTTTCCTTCACAGCCTTGAGACAAGGAACGGCGGCAGAGTTGGATTGCGGCAGCGTGTTTGCAGTCGCCGAGGACGCCGTAGCGGCAGTCGCACGCGCTTTCAATAATAGTCCACGATAGAGGAATCAGCTGCATAAAGGAAGTAAATCATACTTCGTCTTGAGGCAATTAATCGTCAACGGTCACTTACAGGTGGTATTCACTGGACGCCATGTTTTAGGTGAATGCTAGCAGCGCATGCTCCGAATTAGTTCTTATTTATGGCCTCCCAAGGACAGTCTTGATGGTGTGCAATGTGCGTGTTGGAAGCGCTTTAGATGATTGCCGTCAACACGTGCTCAGCAACAGCGAGCTCAACTACGTCAGTGAATACCACCTACTCTGAGCTGATTTTAATTTGGCACTGGCTTGGATCGTGCTGTTGTGCACGGGAAATAATGGCGACGTGCTGGCGAGCTGGTTCGTATTAATCAAGATATTTAAGCCCTGAGACACGGAAGTAAACTTGAACATATACGCCCCTCGTCCATTCCTTCTAATATATCTTCAAGTTTATTCTCAGTATCAGGGTTTAAACATCATGGTTGCACACCTGTTTTTCTTGTTGTGAGCGACACTTCGCCAAAACATCTGTCCCGTACATTTCGCTTGTCGCAAATACGTGTTTTCTATCTAAAATCCTGTGTCTCTTTCTTAAATTTTGCTCTCGAAAATAAGAGCGAATCCCATTAGGTGGTTTAAAACCGCAAAATAGCACGTTCGGAGGCATTCCGTCACACGTGCACCCTTGCTACCGCGACTCCGCCGGGACTACCAATCGTTTCGTATCACCGCTGACAGAGGGCGTTGGCTCTCGCTCGACTCTGACGCCCCTAACCACCTGCTCTGAGAAAATCTTGAAAATGACGGGTACATGTACTTCATGTGGTCTTGTAAATATTTTTTGTTAACGTTTTACGAAGGCCATAAAAATGGCGCAGTTTTACGGAGGCGTCAACAATGGAGTTTATAATATTTGATATTTTTAAAATTGAATCTGTGCCTTAGATATCCCACGACAACGAATCACATAGTTGGAACTTCGTATTACCATAGAAAAGAGAGTGAACGCAACTGAAACCGGCCAAATCTCGACCGGTTGTTTTCGGGTGGAACTTAAACGAATTTCGAGCCGCAAATAGTGTTCTAGGTAGTTGGGCTCTTATTGTTCATGTTCAAATAAAAACCTCGGCGAGCATAAATTGCTCTAAAATATTTTCGCGTAAAATTCATTTTTTGACACGCGTGTCCTTTCCAGACTGTTTAAAAAAACATTTGTTTTCTTTTCAGTAACCCTTTAATATAACAAACAAAAATATTGAAAGACGTTTACAAATCTCTGTAACGCGAAATTAGAGCGCAGCTCTTGAGACATTTTGATTTTGCGATATATTGCGACGGGAGCGTACGCAGGAGGAGGAAGGGAGGGTACGGAGGAGCAGGATGTGAGGGTGCGAAGGAGAAAGGTGAGGCGGGGTACGGAGGAGGAGGAAATGAGAAAAAGGACGAGGAGGTGAGAAGGAGAGGGGGAGGAGAGAAGGATTGGAGGAAGAGGAGGGGAAAAGTAGGAGGAGGGGAGGGTCCTGAGGAAGACGAGGGGTGAGGAAAAGAAAGAAGAGGGGAGAGTATGGAGGACCCTCCCCTTCTCCCCTCTCTTCTCCTCCTCCTCCTCCTCCTCCATAACCTCCCCTCCCCCACAGTTTCCCAGCCAAATTTAGCTGGAAAATTGACGCCACGCTACCTGAACACCAATTCAGTTTTCCCGCTAAATTTAGCGTTAAAAATGACGTCACATGACTTCGTGTCACGTCACCTATGAACAAATTCAGTTTCTCTGCTAGATTTAGAGGGCAATTAACGTCACGTGACCTGAACACCGATTCAATTCCCCGCTAAATTTAGCGGGGAAACAATTGGTGCTAAGGTCATGTGACGTTAGTTTTACCGCTAAATTTAGCGGGGAAACGGAATGCGCAGTGTTGCATTATGGGACGTCACAGTCTTACGCACCAATTTAGTTTCATCGCCAAATTTAACGGGGAATTGAATTTGTGTATAGGTCTGTGACGGTCGTATAAAACAACGCGCGCGGTTACGCCGCGAAACAGGGAAACGAGGGCCTAAGAGCTGCACTCTAAAAAGTATTGTAGCTAACACAACTCCAAGTTGACTAAACAAAAGTAAACAAATCGTATAAAGTATATTTTGTTTAGCTCCTGTTTGGACTCAAAATGGCGTCCTTCAGTGTTTGTATTTTATTGTAAGATATTCCATGTTATTACGTAATTAAGCGCCATGCTAAATTTATTTTATACGCAACCGTTTTTTCACAATGTTTTTTTAACTACACGGGTTTTATGCAAATTCCAGAAAATTAAAGCATGATATCGGCAAAAATAAAATTTCTTTTTTCACACAAAAAAGAAAAGAAAATATTTCTTGGAGTGTAGAGCCTTCTTTATCTATTTTCTTTTTTTCGTACATATCCCAGATATGAAAAAATTGCCGCGTCGCACTTTGGCATAGAATGACCAAAACGCAAGCCCGCAGCTTCTAGCTTTGAATTTTTTCTTTAGCCTCCATTATCCAGGGTTAAAATTTTTATCTAGAGCTATGTCGGTTTCAAATATTATTCTGGTGTGCGCCAGGCAGTGGCAAAGATTGTCTCCGCGTGCCCGTACGACGCACCAAGGTGAAACAGAGCTCAACAACCTCACTGCTACGTCTTTTTTTGCTGATCTGTGCACTTCTAATAAACATTTAGAACAGAGGTTCAACGCGATTTTAGAAACAAGGACACTTTCCGCAATAAATTTAACGCAGAAGGCATAGAGTGAATCGTTTTCCGGCACCAATGACAACCGCCGCGACTTGTCCGACGCCTCAGCTGAATTTGTGAATGATGAGTCTAAGGAGCGACGTTCGCTATAAGAGTCCTATCATGCTAACGCAGGAGGAAACCATTGCGTCGCCAATTCGATGGTGCATCAAAATGAGTACATAATTTTATGGTGATAGCGTTGAGAAGATCGTGTCGCAGAAAAGCCGGCGTCGGCGTCGGTGGCGTAGTGACGGGAAAATCCTGATTGAAGAAAAGCTAAAAGCACAGGCGAGCTGGTAAAGAACTTCCATAGGAACCGGAGACACGGAACGATAAAAAACAGACAAAACAACAAGTCTCGAGACGACAACGTTTTGCCCGTTTTGTCCGTTTTTTTTATCCTTTCGTGTCTCCGGTTACTATGAAAATCCTGATTGGTCGATAGGGTTATGACGTCACTGCCACATGACCTCGCGTAGGAAATTTAAACAACGCTCACGTGAAACGTGATGTCACGCGTGGAATGAAAGTGATTAGAAATTATGACTTGTAATGCCAATTAAAAGTTGTCTGAAATGATTTACCTTTATTAAGTAAATCATTTGCCTTTAAAAAAGATTGAAATATTTTAGGCGGTATTTGGATCCACGATCGACCCTTCGGCTGCAAGTAAGACACGCTAGTAACTAAACCATGTGCGCTTTCTTTTTCTTGTTTGCTAGGCATGATTATCGCATTTCTTCGCTTTCCCAATGGACCACGAAGCGGATGAGAAGGCAGGCGACATGGCACGTAACGCTACCGCGTAACTGTAGAGAGGCAGAGGCGAAGCATGGCTGCGAAATACGCAGGGAGATCCTGACGTTGATGACGTATGGAGCTGCGTCGTTTCACCCGCAACAGGTGCAGAAAAAGCTAAGAAAAACGAGCAGCGTTAATCCCCTGATCGCAGGCAGGACAGCAGGCCAGGTGGTCTGGAGCCGATGATGGATGCCGCCAATGTTGATCATAGCCAGCGCTGAGGTTGGCAAAGCACAAGAGACGAGCTGAGTTCCAGACATTGGATGAACAAGTGAGGCGCGTTGGAGTGATTGGAGGTGGACCGCGAAGAACGAGTGCTTCTCGAGCGTAGGCAGTTATCAGGAGGCCCCAATCGAGGTCGCCTCCACTCAGCTCGGTCCAATCTATGAACCGCATTAAGTATCGTCATTGATGTGCACTGCGATAGTTACGTCATCAGGCTTTGCTAGGCATGATTGATGAGCATGTCTTGCTTCGCCTGCAGTAGACCAATAGAGAAGTGAATGAGAAGGCGTTACGTGCGAACGTTGAGCCCACATAACGCAGTAACCGCGTTAAGTGACTGTATTCCAACGATATCGTTGCTAGCTTACGGCGGCCTCCGAGTTTTGTTTGGTTACATCTCAGTTTCAAGGCAGAGGAACAACAGATAATTCCTATCGGAGACAGTTATCCGCGTGTGATTATTTCAATCGAAATATTGATGGTGGGGGCATCCTGCATGACTGCGAATATGGTAAGAAAAATAATATGATTAAAAGCGTTAAATGTCGAAGGCAGTTGCTGCCTCAAAGAAACAACGCATTCAGAGCAAAGAAAAACGAACGCTTTCATTTTGAGCTGACGTCTTGTGTTGCTTTTCAATCAATAACGAGTGGCGTACTCAGTTACAGTTATTTTGTAAATGAGTACCAGAAAATGCTATTTGGTTAACAATCTTGGGAACGTGTAAATGTTTCCTCGTTATTGACCGCAGATGTGATGACGTCATAACATGGCGCTGTGCTCCAAACATGCCACTGCTAGAGTCGTTGCTATGCACAAATGCATGAGGAGAGGTTAGTAATTGCCTGGTAAAAAAAGTGAATAATTGATTTCTTCGTATTGTGTTGTAGTGACACAGACTGATGCGCTAGGCTCGCAATGCTAGCTATCACGAGCGCCAGCCTCTGCCAGCGCTCGTGTTTTGGGAGCCAGGAAAATAAAGAGAAAGAAGTTGACTCTAGCCAAAGCTCTGGTTCGGACGCCTCCATTTTTCCTCCGGCGTTTACAGAACACCGCCTACAAACTGGTGACCCGGACGTCCGACCAACATGAACCAGAGTGCTGCTGGCACCTCTTCCAACGGCGACGGAGCTTTCTCCACCGTCCACCTCCGCCTTCCAGCCTTCTGGGCGAAAAACCCTCGGGCCTGGTTTTCCCAAGTGGAAGCACAATTCCACCTGCGGCGCATCACAAGCCAGACCGCCCGCTACTACCATGTGGTTTCCGCCCTTCCCCCAGAGGTGGCTGATGAGCTGGACGACGTACTGGCGTCTCCCCCTCCCGACGACGCCTACGACTACATCAAGCGGACGATCCTCGCTAGGAAGACGGAGTCAGAGGCTTCAAGGCTACAGCAGCTCCTGAACACAGAGGAGCTGGGCGACCGTCGACCCTCTCAACTACTTCATCGCATGCGCCAGCTGTTAGGTGAGCAAGCTTCGGACACGAACAATCCGATTCTACGGGAGTTGTTTCTCCAGCGCTTGCCACAAGGCATTCGCATGACGCTTGCACCAGCCACCGATCTTCCACTCGATCGCCTTGCCGAGATGGCTGACCGCGTCGCAGAGTATGCTGCGCCCGCCCTGTCAAGCGTCACGGATAACGCTCATCAGTGTTCCGCCATGCGAGCCCTTGAAGCCCGCATCGACGCCCTGACAACCGCCGTCGCAGCCCTCAGCACAAAGAGAAACGACTCGAGACGTCGTCAAAGAAGTAGATCCTCTCGACGTCGCAGTCCTTCACAACGACGGACTGACGTTCTCTGCTGGTACCACCAGAAATTCGGTAGCGACGCACGTAAGTGCCAACAGCCGTGCGAATGGCAGGAAAACGCTCCGGCCCGTCACTAGAGGCGGCAAGTGACGTCGGCCCAACAACAAGCCGTCTATTTTTCGTCACAGACCGAATAACGGGCCGCCGTTTCCTCGTCGACACAGGAGCTGAAATGTGCGTAATTCCACCTACACATGCAGAGAGGCGACGTCCATTGCCCGGTTCGCATCTCGTCGCCGCAAACGGCTCAAACATTCCAACATATGGCAGACAATCTCTGACCCTGGACTTAGGGCTTCGTAAGACCTTTCGATGGATTTTCATCATTGCTGACGTGACCTACCCCATCTTAGGCTCAGATTTTCTTTCACACTTCGATCTGGACGTCAGCATGCACCATCGACGCCTTATTGACAGGAAGACTCATCTCGCTGTCAACGGCGTGTCCACAAGTCTACCTCCCCTTTGCATCCGGAACATCCTGCCTCCTTCGAGATTCTCAGATATTCTTAAAGAATTTCCCGAAATCACGAAGTCGTCCAACATGGCAGAGCCGCCACCACATGCAGTGACACACCACATCGTCACCTCCGGCCCTCCCGTTTTTGCTCGCCCTCGTCGTCTGTCTGGCGAACGCCTGCAAGTAGCACGACGAGAGTTCGAGCATATGCTGGAACTAGGCATAATTCGACCATCCAACAGCTCTTGGGCATCACCACTCCACATGGTTCCTAAGAAAGACCCAGGGGACTGGAGGCCGTGTGGTGATTACAGGGCACTAAACACCCATACACAACCGGATCGCTACCCACTACCTCACATACACGACTTCGCCGAACACCTGGCAGGAACCTCTATATTTAGCAAAATCGACATGGTGAAGGCGTTTCACCACATCCCGATCGAGCCTGCAGATATTCCGAAGACAGCCATCACAACACCATTTGGCCTCTTCGAGTACGTTCGCATGCCTTTCGGATTGAGAAACGCCGCGCAAACCTTTCAGAGATTCGTCCACGAAGTTCTTCATGGACTGCCTTTTGTATTTGCCTACGTGGATGACTTGTTGATCGCGAGCAAATCCCACGAGGAGCACACAACACATCTGCGCCTGCTCTTCGAACGCCTCCGCGATTACGGGCTTACAATCAATGTGGCGAAGTGTACCTTTGGTACTACGGCACTGGAATTTTTAGGGCACCGCATCACTCCCGATGGCATCGAACCTCTCCAATCTAAGGTGGAAGCCATACGAGACTTCCCACAACCCAAATCTCTACGTAAACTGCGGGAATTTCTGGGTCTCATTAATTTTCATCGGCGTTTCATCCCACATTGCGCACAAATCATTCAGCCTCTCACAGACATGCTCCGAGCTCCGAGCAAGTCCTCGGCACAACTATCATGGACCACCAGCGCAGTGGAAGCTTTCACCGCGGCCAAGCAAGCCCTTGCCGATGCCACACTACTCGTGCATCCTATGTCCAACGCCCCGACGCGTGTCATGGTAGACGCGTCCGATGTTGCTGTCGGCGCTGTCTTACAGCAGTACGGCGAAAATGGGTGGAATCCGCTAGGATTTTTCTCACAAAAGCTCAAACCTGCGGAGACACGCTACAGCACGTTTGGACGCGAGCTCTTCGCAATTTATGCGACCATTCGGCACTTCCGGTACTTCTTGGAAGGCCGAGTTTTCCACGTGCTAACTGACCACAAGCCCCTGATTTACGCATTCGTGGGAAATCACAATTCCTACTCCGCCAGAGAAATTCGACACCTCTCGTACATATCCGAGTATACCACCGATCTACGCCATGTCGCCGGAGCGGACAACACGCCAGCAGACGCACTCTCACGCATTGACGGTGTTTCATCACCTCCTGTTGTCAGTTTTTCGGAACTGGCCTCCGCACAACAGGAAGACTCCGAGCTGCAGAAGCTACGAGCGTCCTCCACATCTCTGCAGCTCCAACCCGTCACACTGCCACTCGCCAACTGCGAGCTTGTCTGCGACGTGTCAACCGGCACACCTAGACCATACATACCCCAACGATTTCGACAAGCCATCTTCCATTCCATTCATGATCTTAGTCATCCGGGCATTCGTGCAACGCAACGCCTCGTTACGGCACGATACATCTGGCCCCGGATTAACGCTGACATCCGTCGATGGACCAAAACATGCAGCAAATGTCAACGTTCCAAAGTACTTCGACACACGAAGACTCCGCTGCATGCATTTCGACCTCCAGATGCCAGATTTGATCACGTCCACATTGATATTGTCGGACCTTTACCATCGTCAAGCGGTTTCCGATACATTTTGACATGTGTGGACAGGTTCACGCGATGGCCGGAAGCTGTTCCCATCACCGACATAACAGCGGAGACAGTCGCCCACACCTTCCTATCTACGTGGATCGCGCGGTTTGGCTGTCCGTCCACCATCACGACCGACCGTGGCCGACAGTTTCAATGTAAATTTTTCACGGCCCTCACTAAGATCTTGGGTGTACGCCACGTACACACCACTGCATACCACCCCTCATCCAATGGTATGGTTGAACGGCTGCATCGCCAACTCAAGGCAGCACTGATGACGAAAGAAGATCGTGCGCATTGGGTTAGCCACCTTCCTCTCGTCCTGCTTGGAATCCGTTCAACTTTCAAGACAGACATCGCTTGCACCTCAGCCGAGCTCGTCTACGGCACTACGCTTAGGTTGCCTGGAGAGTTTCTCACACATGTACCATCGGACGATCCTGACATCCCGTCCTATCTTCAAGAGATGAGAAATTTCTTTTCCTCCCTGCGACCAGTGGCACCCAGACAACAGACTCCACGGCAGGTTTTTATCAGCGACGACCTCCAGACCTGTACACACGTCTTCGTGCGAAGAGATGCTGTACGAGCACCCCTTACGCCACCTTACGACGGACCGTATGAAGTTCTTTCTCGAACAGAAAAAACCATCACGGTCAACATCAACGGACGTCACGATGTGGTCACGCTGGACCGCGTCAAACCTGCGTATTTAGCTTCGTCTGTGACAAATCCTGTTGTTTTCCCGCTTGAACTGTCCCGAACAACTACCCAAGCTACCAACACCCACCAGCAACCTGGTCCCAAAAAGATCGTTACGTGGAGCACAACCACAACTTTTGCTCCGCGCAACTAGGGGGGGGGATCCTGTAGTGACACAGACTGATGCGCTAGGCTCGCAATGCTAGCTATCACGAGCGCCAGCCTCTGCCAGCGCTCGTGTTTTGGGAGCCAGGAAAATAAAGAGAAAGAAGTTGACTCTAGCCAAAGCTCTGGTTCGGACGCCTCCATTTTTCCTCCGGCGTTTACAGAACACCGCCTACAGTGTCTGGGCAATATTTAATCATGCAATACTTCTTTTCTATCATCTCAGCGCCTATGAGCGTGCATATAAGACCGTATTAATGTTTTACAACAGGTCTTACCTTGCTTGCAGACGACACGATGGCTTTGCGGGTACAGTGGTAATTTCTGATGGAGCACGCGACTGCGTTGAATCGAGTTGGTGACTAGCGACGAATCTTCTATTCTTGATGTGAACTTCCTGTGAGACTTCTGAAGCAAAGCCTGCACGAGCTCAGCTTTAATCCACGCTCGAAGTGAACGAGCGCGCGACCACTTGCACGTAGAGGTCTTGCTATGTATGAGAAGGGCGTGAAAACATTGTATTATAGAATCATGTAGGTACGATAAGTTACGTCGACTACATGAAGTCTATAAATGTCGACGTTCAGGCCGGCATGCGTTTTAAGAACTTATAATTGAGCAAACGTTGCCTCAATGAATGTTTTTATCCATTTCTTTCGCTACTTGCGGTTTTCGTGAAAACAAAAAAATCAGCAATTTTTTTTTTTTGTGATGGCTACAAGGGCATAGAACACGCTCTAATTCTGCAAGCCAGCAAAAAAAAAACTGGAGATCTAAAACCGATCGTGTTAAAGTGAAAACAATGTATGCCGTAAAATATTTCCGTATTGCAAACAAATACAATTCGTTTTTATTAACCTGATGAGTCTTTTTAGACTTGGTATTTTTGCTATAAATACAAGATCAAAATCGTACCATTATGCGAACAATTAAAACTTTCCGAACAGTCTAAAAAATATCTGGTCGCACAAAAACTCCTAGGAGTTCTTCGGCTAGTCAATAATTTGCACCCTAAAACGTTCTTTGAAGTACCCCGTAAAAGGGTTCTTCGTGAAAAACATTTACAGGGTTTTTTTAAGCTACTTTTCTTATACAAAATGGTTCTTCATCGAGCAGTTGCGCCTTTCTAGTGCGCCAGGAGGCGACGGTGATTGAGGCAAAACCGTTCTTCACGAGCTGAAAGTGTTCTTTAGGGAGCCTTCATGTGCGCTTTGCTTAGGGTGGAGTCATCCGGCCATTTTGTCCCACACTTTTATTTTCCTTTTTTGTTCAGAAGCGCGTGAAAGAGCGTGTCCCTGCACGCGTCTGTGGCGCTGACTGTGCTATGGCGACATTTTGTTTTCGTCGATTTCTTTGTATTTTCCCCTTGAGCGCGTGCTGTCGGCATCGGGTACTGCAAAGGGTGGCATCACCCTAAACAGAAGGACATTGAGGCACCCTAGTGTTCTTGGGCAACAAAAATCTTTCAAAAACAATGTTGTTGTTGTTTTTTTTTTTGGGGGGGGGGGGGTAGGTTAATTGTTTTGTTTGCGTTCATCGTCTGCTGCAGGCATTTCGAAAGGACTTGAGAGAACCGACTGTTGCCGTCGAAAATAATTCAGAAACGGCCGGTTCTCGACATTTTTTTATTTTCTTTTTAACATAGCAAGTGTGAGATTATGTCTCCATATATTAATTCTTTTTAGGAATCTAAATTCTACGTATGATTCGAAGTATTAGTTCACAGCAACGACACTAGCAATTGATTGTTTGGAGCAGTGACGTTGTCCCCTTACAGGTAGTTTCGCCGTTTTCGTTTTGTAAATCGCAACGATTCGCTCTCTCTGCGTCCGGTGCGGTGAAAATTATGAGACGGTAAAATAACCAAACTTCAGCTCTTCATAAAAAAAAAAAAAAGGTGTCATAGCTTTGTGAATTGTTTTTTTTTCTATTTTCAGCACTACCAGCTGCAGGCTACGTTTTCACATTCGTTCGCGCAGCTGCGGACAGAGATCAATATATATGCTCTGCTTTAGAGCAACCTTCTACTGCGACGCTTTATCAGCCTCTGCCGCGGCGTGATTTGTTCTCAATATTCTTGACTGAGAAATCCAAAAAATTTTAACGAATTACCTTGTGTTCAGAATATTCCACAACGGGGTCCTGCACAGCGAAGCTACAGCATTTGAAGTAAGTTCTCTGTTGCAAACTAAGTAAACCTGTGCACCGGAAGTTCCTTTCACAGTTGGCAGGTTGTGCTTCATTTTCTGATCGAGAGCTGGAGACCAGGGTGAAATGTTACGCATAATAACATCTCTTGAATCATGGTTATATTTGAGGGCCAATGCAAAAACATAGATCCTTTGATGGAGAGGATATATGTACATTGTGGTGTATGAACCATAAGAAAATCATAAAAGAGAACAGAGCCTCACAGGCGCAGCATTACAAAAAATATCCCTACACTCACATGAGAACGGCGAAACCTCGCTCTAGAGAAACACGTAGTGTTTAGTTCTACGATTTCGTGGGATATTATTTGAGATTGCTTAAATAAAGCTTTACCGGAAACGCTGAATCAACACAGAAAGTAATTGTGGCGCGGTGACCATTAAGCCAGGGCTGGGCAGTATCGCGCGTTACAAATGTATCGCCAGAGTATCTTGAGAAACTTTCGAGTACCTGTCTCTTTGTATCAAGACACATTTCGGAAATGTATTACTACCTCAGTAGTCAAATACTTTTGCGATGGATTGATTGCATCGCGATACTTTGTCACGCTTATTTGTCACGATACATTTCTTGTGAAAACAATCTAGTGCAAGGGGTAACAAAATTTACTTAAAACCATTACATAACATTCTCCAAGGGGAATGGGGGGGAGGGGGGGGGGCGAGGAGTGGTCGTTTTGCATATTGCACAAAAAAGTCACCAAAATTTGAAGCAAAGGGCCAGTTCAGTCTCTCGTGTTTCTCTGGTCTGTCATTTCCAGTAGATTCCGCGGATCCGGCTTCCTTCCCAATATTTTTTTCTCGTCCCCTTTCCCTGGACATAGTTCGCGAATCACTGTCTTGTTTTAATTTAAGTTACTGGCAAAATTAAAAATGGGAATGTTCCAAAAAGAAGTAAAGCGAAATAGGTCTCATTTCGTGCGGACTACGTCTCCAACTTCTATGACTAAGAAGAAGGTCATTCCTCGTCTTTGAAAAACCGCGAGACTGAGGGAAACAGAAATAAAGGGACACCACACACTCTGTGTGTAAGGCCCCCCCCCTTTTTTTTTCTCTCAAATTTTAAGTTTTTGGAAATGAATTTGCACCAGCTCACGTCTTGTTTGAATGTTTGATCAGTGATTTCTCGCCTTTAGCAAGATAAAGACTGATCATGTCATGCGGAAATCTTTCGCTACCTCGACGACCCCATGAAAGACGTCTCAGTGCTCTAGGTCTTTTCTTCAATCAAGGGGTGTTCATTTGTTTTAACATAGATTTGTGTTGTTCGCTGGCTCTAGAAAGGCTTTTTCTTTCGTTAGTTTGTTACCGCGACCAAATCGTCGGTGCCCTGATGATGAGCGTTTTGAAGGTCTACTCATGCTGAAGTGTAAGGAGTTAACGTTTGAAGCTTAGAAATACGGTTGCGTATCAAATATACATGTGAGAAGCTTGCGAAAACAATTGTTTTCCCTTAAGTGCCATATTTGATATTGGTGATACGTATCACGTTGTTTGCAATGCACTTCATCATTATGCGTGTATTCAGAGCATGATCTCGTTCGTGAGAAAAAATGGATTTCTGTAAGAATGTGTACCTTCATTCCGGGATACGTTTCACCCGTTTTTTCCGAAATATCCCAGAAATCTCAGGTTACATAAAATAAAAATATATATATCGGTATTTGTATTTTGCCCTTCAAATGCGCGTATCTCAGTATTTGCTGTGGGGGTTACCTTCTTGAGTATCTCTGCCCAGCCCTGCTTTAAGCCTGTTGAGTCTAAGGCAACTCTGCCCACAAGAAGCCCATCGGAAGCGTGTGGCAACACAGTGACGCAACAGTGTCGCTCCTAGCTGAAGTACCTCGCATTGAACACAGCCGGACTTGCACTGACAACGTGTGTTGCAGACGGGCCATGATTCTAGAAAATTCCAGATTAACTGAGCACAGCGCCAAACAAGACGTTAGGGGCCACATTCCGCGCTAACCTTTTTCACACGAGACCTGGAAGTTAAGAACACAGATCCCCTCCAAGCGTCATTTACTCGATTACCGCCTGATCGAGCACATCTGCAAGATCTTCCGGTGACCGAAAACGTACCTCATAATAAAAGGAGCAAAAATACATCCTATGTAGATTCTATTCATTAATGGCACTGAAAAACGTTGTTTTGTAGTGATTTCCGGAGAGCCGAACATGTGAAATATCTGTAGAGTAACATTCCAGATGTGTTCTCTTCATTACTGACATTGAAGAATGTCGTTACGTAGCGATTTCCAGACAGCGAGAACAATGTGAGAACCGTGTAACAGGACGCGGCGTTGTAGCCTCGTGTAGAGATCTACGTGGGCCCGGGCTAGCCCGAGACCCCGAGCCCGACCCCACACTCCGGTCGAGCTCGAGCCAACATATGAGAGCACTGTTCTGGTTCGGGTCGGGTTTGGGGCGAGTTATCCCAAACTGCGTCGAGCTTGTGTCGGGCCTAGTTGGAGGCATCAAGACTCGACTGTCCGACTTGACCAAATATTTCAGAATTGGGGTAAACATCTTTTTAGAGCGCAGCTCTCAGGCGCCCCTTTTCCGGGTTGAACGGTGTCGCGGTCGGCGTCGGCGTAACCGCACGCGTTGCATTATCGGATGTCAGAGTTTCCCCACTAAATTTAGCAGTGAAACTGAATTGGTGTTGAATTCAGACGACGTCAATTTCCCGCTAAATTTAGCGGGAAATTTAACTCGCAAAATTTAGGGGAAAATATTCGCTAAAAAATTTTCCGCTGAATGGGAGGAGAGGAGTACGGGAGGGGGAGGAGGGGCATACCCTCTCCTCCATAGCCTCCCTCCTCCACCTCAACAACTGCGCTCTAACTTTGCATTGTATCGAAATGTAAACGTCTTTCTTTTTTAACTTTTTTTTTTATTCTCCAAAACCAAAGTGCAGAATTGAACATAAAATACGCCAATCTCGATATTGTGCCGCGGATCAATATGTTATATACGAAACCCGCTAAACTGTGCCAATGGTCTATGTCAGCGGTTCACAAATGGGAGGCCGTGGCCCCTGCGAAGGCTTTTCTAAGATCCGGGAAGCCTTGCTCCTCAGTGAACTTGGCAATAAACTTGATACTTTTTTTTCGTATAAAGAACAGGCGTCCGTGTTCGGGGTAATTTCTTTTTTTTTTCATATTCGTCAATGAGAGAATCGCAGTTTACACGAGCACTTAGCTATATAATATCCCTCTATCCATTTATAAACAAAATTACCTCAGACCTTTCTCTTTCCCCAGACCGCTGATCCATCCCTTCCGCTGATCCACAAGCTATTCCTGAATCATGAATTGTTGAGAACCACTGGTCTATGACACAGTTATCAACATCACATTACTCTGCTCCACCAGTTATTGCCTGTGTTTTAAAAAAGAAAACCGAGGCCCTCACTTCCTTGCAGAACACACGCAGGAGTCACGCCCTGCGAACTGCGAAAGAAACTTAGCAAATGACGAATCTCATTATGAGGTTGCAACTAAAAGACGGAACGTGCGCATTGCACTGATAAAAATGAGCATGGCGCTTATTGCTATTTTCTATTTTATGAACACGTCGCATGTTTCGAGTATAATTCTATTACGAGCTCTATCCAACCCCATCTTCCCTAGCTCTCACCATGCGTTTCGCGGAAAAGTACTATACGCGGACAATATGAGCCGAAACAGCGCTCCGGCCGGCGCACGGTACTACCTGCGCCGCCTGTCGCCCTGCTCCGCACGTGGCGCACCCTGAGGCCGAGATAAATTCTCACTGGTGCGCTCGCCGCGCCACCGCACTGTTCCGGCCGTCTGCAAGCGAGGCGGCGGGTGCGATAGCGGGCATGTGTGGTAGGGCGGCGGGAGGAACAAAATATCACACTTGTCGTCCCTCTTCTGGAATTGATTTATTTTACTCTATCGAGCAGAATCACGTAGAAAACACGCTGACTGTTGAAGAAAAAAAATGTTGAAGTGGCTTAAATTGCAGCAGTGATTATAATTTTTGAAATTCACGTCAAAAGATGTTACAGGCTTTTTTGTATAATTTAGTGCATGCACAAAGTAGGACATTGTAAAATATAGGCCCTGAAATCTGAAAGCCATATTTAGTCCGGCTCCAGGGTATTTACTTTTTTCTTTCTCATTGATCACAGCTGTTTAAAAAAAAACGGTGAGCATACATGTTTCTGAGAAGGTTTTGTAACCTTGATGGGCACGAAAATGTTCAAAAATATCATATCTTTATTACTGGGCCCATGTGTCTGTTTCAAACAAAACAACTTGCTGACAAGACACCTGTTCTTTGTTTACAAATACCTAGTCTTAATAAAATGAGGACAAACAGTCATATATTTGCCCGGAGAAGGAGCTTGAGACTTCATCGAAGAATATTCGCAGAGGATAATGTCAGACACAAAAAATTAATAGTCGGCGGGGAAGTTCAACTGCATGCACTGTACAAGAAGATCGGGATCAAGGGGGCACCACACAACAATATGCGCTGGTTAACGACGTCAAACAGTGTGTTGCAAGCGTAGCATCAAGCTCGCCTCAAGTTCAGGGGTCCTGAGGCGCAGTAAAACTTACAAAATAATTTAATACCGCGTCATTCTCCCCTGACCCGGAACCACGGCTCTCACCCTGTCTGGAAATCTGGAAAGAAATCATAGAGCGCGGCAACGAAGGCTGGCTCGGCCCCGAAGCCTCTCTCATTCACCTCTCATTGCTTTCCACAATTTTTGTGCAGTGGCGCGGTGGAGGGGACGCCGTGACATGGCTACCTCGAAGCGCCTTCAAATGTGTTCGATGAAATTCAGATCGGCTTCTTTTGGGGGCTAAGGCGGCATCGTCAGGCAGCACTCCTCGAGGAGATACAAGCGTGACAACGCATTTTCTACTTCGGCACTTTCTTGAAATGCACTGAAATGCGTGTTAGCTGAAAACTTGAACATTGGATTACACGGCACACGCATCGTAGTGGTTCCGTCGGCCAATATTTTCGCTAGCAGACGGCCGGAAGAGCGCAGCGCCGCAGTGAGCGCAAGTAAAAATTTCTATCGGTCTCAGGGTGCGCCGTGTTTACGGAGCGATGCGACAGGCGGCGCAGGTAGTACAGTGCACAGACCGGAGCGCTGTTTCAGCTCGTATTGTCCGCGATAGTACATACCATTTTGTTTAAAGGGATACTGAACCGAAATTTCGAGCTCACAACACAAGGCTGGACGGATAGGCGGGACGCTGCAAAACCCCAAAAACATCACTGATACAGCGATATCTCTAACGGATCGCCGTATTTTTGGAAAAGAAGTGCACGATTGAAAACGGCCGACGAGGCAGACGAGACAAGTCACCTCACGATTATCATTCCCTCTCTTCCTCGCTACGTCCAGTCGAGCTGGTGAACCGAAGCGAGGAGGAGACAAGCGAAGCCGCTTCCACTCATTCTGAAATTCTCCATGAGGACAATGACGTCAGAGACCTCACTCGATCGCGCCCTTCTTTTCCAAAAGTACGGCCATCCGCATGAGATATCGATGTATGAGTGATGTTTTGGAGTTTGTAGCCTACCGTTCAAACACTTCTGCGGGCATTATTTTGCAAAATCCAAATTTTGGTTAAGTATCCCTTTAAGTGTGTTCGTTAAATTATTCATGCGCCGCTACAGCGTGCTTAGTGGTGAACGACAACTAAAAATATAGCTTGATTATTTGCTAGCAATTAATCGAATAATTA
Source organism: Ixodes ricinus (assembly GCA_037355805.1). Classification (NCBI taxonomy): domain Eukaryota; kingdom Metazoa; phylum Arthropoda; class Arachnida; order Ixodida; family Ixodidae; genus Ixodes; species Ixodes ricinus. The sequence goes on along the minus strand of JAZHYW010003856.1, from coordinate 10,337 downwards.
TTAAATTAATCAATTTCGTTGACCACCGGGCATAATATGCGATACTATAAAAGGATCAACACATCACCACTTCTGCCTACTTCTTGCGTTGCATCAATGGCGAAACAAGCATACATTTGAAAAAGGCATCATCGTTCTAGAAACAGGCTGAGTAAATAAAATGGCTGTGCAGACCTATGAAATAAATGTGCCTAACTTCCGAGATTGGACATTCTCGTTTTATATGAACGGAGTCATATAAAACAGAGGTAGGACTAAAGAAAACGCAGTTGGGCTAGGACCGAGGTTGGGTCTGGTTCGGTCTAATTCGGGCCGGTTTCGGGTTGAAGTAATCTCGAAAATAGCATTCGGGCTAGTGCCGGGTTCGGGACATATTTGTTTTTGTCGAGTCGGGCTCGGGCTTACGTTTAGAACGCCCACTCTGGCTCGAGATGGCTTCGGGCCAAGACATTATCGGACCCGGTCGGGACGGGCCTAAATTTCCTGCCCGATCTGAACTCTAGCCCGGCGCGCGCTAGCGCATATGAAAGGGCGGAGTCCTTAACCTCGGAGTTGTTGACGCACTCTGTCCCCAGGGCGCGCCACCAACCCGGAGGCTCTAAAGTCCCTGTATTTGGGAAAAGTGGCGCATTCTCTTTCCTTCTCCTCTAAAAACCCTCCTTACCCCACCTCTAACTTCCGGTTTCCGACGGAGGCGCCCTCTAAAATTTCCCAAGCGTCTCGACGTCTCGGTCAGCTGAAGCGGTCGAGATGCCGATCGTGTGGACTTGTCATACAAGTGTGTTAATTGACCTCATTTAGAGCCCGCATTCGCATCCGACCGTCCTGAAGCCACTCTAGATCTGTTCGTCCAACCGTGCATCCCGAAAGTACTTTGGATAATCGTCCCTACCGAGTTGCATTAGGTCAGTGTCTCGTGAGTGTTCGGCTTCACAGGTATTGCAAGTCGTTTTTAATCATCATATAAAACCGCCAAATTGCAATTTTATTCTCCGCGATTTCAAATGAATGACTACTTTTTAAGACGTGTCCTTGGCGAGCTTTCGGGAGGGTTTGGCCTACGGGCGCTAAATACAGTTTGGCGGCCTAGAAAGCAAGATACTATTTTCTTTCTAATCGGGGAAGTGTTGATGTGGTTGACGCTAAGCTAGCACTTTTAAGCTGCCTGCAGTACTAGTAATGATAAAAATCGCTACGTATTTCTGTGCATGCTGTAAAAATTTGCGACACCGCGGGCCTTTCGCTACGGGGCTACGCGGTGCCGCTACTTTTCCAAGCGTATAATAAATACTATTTTCGTTATTTTTTGATGAAACCATTTTTAGAAATGAAAACTCCGTTTTCGTTTAGTTTTGTTACTCCGTAATTTTATCAGAGTGTCTGTATCTTTTCTGTTATTCGTTCATACTAAAAAAAATCCAGGTTTTATTACGATTTACGCTGCTTTTAGACTCCTGGGCCAGCGTCCTGGTGCAGACTTGGAAACTAGCGCTCGGTTTCAGCACCTAGTTCTCGAGTCAAGCAATTGCTGGTTATTTCAGTAAAAGGGAATGAGGCAAAAATAATTCAAATCACACCCAGAGAACAATGCAAAATAAGCGAATGCGAGATCAAAATCTCCATGAAAATACACAAGCACAGATGATGTTAAAAGAACAAAATCAAAGTCACAATTTTATTTATTTCACAAAACTGCCAGCCAAGTAAAAGGCCACGGCAGGAGCATTCACTACAAGTAGAACACATGCTGAGTACATAACAAAAGAGATCACAGAATGAAAAAAGAAGATAAATGACACGGAGACACACCATACACAATCAAAATGCTTTCTTAACACTTCACAAATGTGCGGGTAGCTTTACTGACAGGTGCAGTCACTTTTACATATCATAAAATACTTCTAAAGCCCTTACACCTTCTAATGCTGTTACTGGTATGGTACACCTGTAGACAATAAATTGTACAAACCACATGGAATTAAACATTGAGCTGCTTGATGAGACGGGTCTGCGGGTATCCGACTTCAGATGCATACTTAAGATAAGGATGCACGAGTGTGTTATATGCTGCAAGTTTGGCTCACCTTGTATGCTAAAGAATCCATCAGCATGTGCATTATGTCTGACACAAACTTGAAGTCCTGTAGATGCCAATGAAGTGTGCATTCTACAGGCAAAAGCTACCCCAATTCCCCAGTACCACATTGAAACCATGGGAAACACAAGAAACATGAATCTTAAAAACTTTCTCGAGGATCCCTTTACTCCATGCAGTCCCCTTCATAGTGCACTTTTCGAGACACTTAGGTTGATCTGCAACGAGAAAGCACTTAAGTCCAAATTGTAAATTGTTCTCTTCACGTTGCAACTGATACTCCTGTCATTGCGCCAATATCAGTTTTATCTGTATTGAATATAGTTCTTTGTAGCTCTTTGTTATTCATCAGTTCACCAGAAAAACTGGCATTCTGATTATACTGCCTGATACCAAGTGTAAACAGTGGGCCTGAAAATGAAAAAAAAGATTATTACTTTAGTCTTGTTAAGTGGCTAACAGTGAGACAATAAGATAGGATGTAAGTAACAGTGTGTAACTGTCTGCACTCTGCCAGGAAATAAACAGCAGTCGAAAATTAAAACTCATCAGCTGTTGCTGCGGCAATCTGTCCAGGACAAGCTGGAGAAGCAAGGGCCTGTAGGGCGCTGCTCAGACCTTGCTCGGGCAGCCATGGAACGGCACACACTTCTAGAATGAATAAATGAACAGAGACAACAGTCGTTGTAGGTGTGCCTTGGTCGACCTGGAAACAGTATCATTGTGCTAAACTCACCAGCAGCTGGGAGGGGGGGGGGGGTTGCCGAACCAGGCTGCTCTGGGGAAGCTGGGAAAGTTAGGTTCGGTACAGCACCGCTTGGAACTTGCTGGGGGGCCTCAGGAGGACACACTCGCCTAGAATCAACAAAGACGGCACTAGTGGTAGGTGAGCCTCAGTTGACCTGGAAAGAGTATCGGACTGCCAAACTCACCAACAGCTGTGGTCACTGCGGCAGATTGCCCCGAGGGAAAAGCTCCGCTTGGACCTTGCTGGGGGCCCTCGGGAGGACACACACTCCTAGAATGGACAGAGATGGCACTAGTGGTAGATAGGCCTCGGTCGACCACGAAACAGTATCGGACAACCAAACTAAAGAGCAGCTGCGCGGTTGCTGCAGCAATCTGTCCTGGGGATGTTTCAGTACTGTGGGCACTACCTTGTGGTGTACTATTCAGGTTTTGCTGGGGGTGCCTCGGGGACTTTAGGGAGGCAACCAAAACAAATAAATGGAACTGCATTTTGTAAAAGAGGCATCCAAAATCATCAGTTTGTGCATCGAATTTGTATCATAAAACTAATGCAACGTGCCTCACTGAAGAAAAAAAATATATATATATATATATATATATATATATATATATATTTTGTTGATATATACATATTATTTATATTTCCAGTTCCCTTGCGGTGGTGGTTTACTCTCATGGTTGAAGGTAACGAAAAAAGAAATGTTTGGGAGAGCATCTTTCCTCAATTTTTTGCTCTCCTTTCATGATTAGTGTTTTGAATTGGTTCATACTGAAGTGGTCCTGTAATAGATTGAAAAGATCGGACTTTAGTGGAGAGCACATCGTGTAGCGCCACCTCAAACGCCCGTTTCTGTAGATCCTAGGTTAGCCTGCCAAAGACCTGCACGTGAAGTTTGCGCGCTGTCAAAGCTGCTGGCGCGAGTGTGGGGTTGATCTCAAATGTTTTATTTGCTTGCGTTTTTCGTTTATATAAGACTACGAGCGAAGGCGACCCTATTGACGCTACGAGAGCGAACGCACTTTGAGCGGGCTAAGCACACACGCTCGTCCAGTAAGAGCGTTGTCAGATAAAACATAACTCCAGCTCGTCGCACTGGCTGCGCTCGCCCTTATATTGAAACGGAGTATAGATAGCGGCCCAGATGTTTCGGTCGCAGCTGCGGCCTCGTTCGGTTACCTTTCGATAACGTCATTACCTGCGTGAGCACATGTTCGACGGTGCTTGTAATGGGCACGTGCTCCGCATGCACTGAAATCATAGAGCTTTCTAAGCAACACTGCCAACACCGTCAAAGATTGAAGTTCTTACATTGCTCGTAGTTCCGTCGATGCGACATCCTTGCTGGCGTCAGTAGTCAGCATTCGGCTAATTGCTAGGCCTGACCACAGCGACGCTTGAACGCTTCACGTCGCCGATAGATGCAGCCCAATGCTTGTGTCCGTAGCTGCGTGCAGCGTTACGAGCCATCTGTGCGAAACAAGTATGGCACGCGATGCACGTACGCCACACTTGACGAGAGCGCGTACTCCGCACGCACCCGTAATTGGGAGCGACGCCGATGCCATAAGCACGAGCAGGAGCAGGCCGTTTGAACGACTTAAGGCCCCGACGCACAGTTGCGTTTGAGAGCGCTTCACTGCGTTGCGACCACCGTGGTTGCGACAGCGAGAACGCAGGACATCCATACTTATTTTATCGCGTCCCAAGCAATTCCTTGAATTGGATTCCACGCTTCATACGAAGCACAGATGTGCCGGTGACTCGCTTTCGTTTCTCGACGCAACGCAGTCAAACGCTCTCAAACGCAACTGTGCGTAGGGGCCTTTACTTCCACGGCACGAGCGTCCGTGCATGCCGAGTTGGAAATGTTGTGCTCGCTATTACATCGCTCGCGTTTACGGTTAAATGGAATGCATAACTCACTCTAAACAGCTGTCTTTTTGCATGCTAATGAGTATACAGAGCACCTACCTCGCATAACTTTACGGCTCCCGTCGGGTTGAAATCTTTTCGACCGATTCGGTGAAGCAAGATCTTCCTCCGAGGTTCATTTCCCGTTTCAGAGGGAACACTGAAAAGCTTTCCGGTCGACTTTTCTACGGGCGCAGCAGCCCGTCAGCTGCGGCGTAGCAACATCTTGGGAAATTCATGACGACCGGAAGTCCAAAAACGAAAGCCAGATGTCATGTGACGACTGGCCAATAGTGTGCGCGGCGGCTAGTTCAAAGAATGTCGCCACTTTTCCCAGGATAGAGGGGCTTTAGGAGGCTCAGGAGGACGTGCCAATTTTCGACACGGTGGCTCTTCCTTCGGCGGAGGCGCAGCGTTACGCCACCTAAAGTATTTCTATCACCGTGATTTAGTCTATGAATCCCAATGGCCTTAAATAAAATACGTGGTAATAAAAGCCACTAAGAAACACTAAAACGTTTGTAACAAATGTTTGTTTTTATTTTTCTGCTTTATCTAATGTCAGAATAATGTAAGGAGGGGCACTCAAGGCGTAGTTAGAATCACTGATCTTCCACTTTATGAGGACATTTTGTTTCGCAGAAAAGGAACCTGCAAAGTCTTCTGAGAAAATGAGAAGGAATCCTAACAAAGTGGTTGCTTGTTTCGGCTGTCTGCGGACAGCGCTCCTTTCTGGACGTCACCCTAGATAAATATGTCATGACGTCCACAAGACACTCTCATAATCACAGCAGTGTGCCATATTTTTCCAGCTGGCGGATTGCTTTATGCTAGCCACGCGTACGTCTCTGAAATTTAAAATTCGGAATTAGGAGTGCGATATATGCCTTGTTTTTCCAGCTGTCTCGTCCGTAGTGCAATTAAAAGCCAATCTGTAACTAACATAAGCCCACTAAACTTTAAAATAAAAATAACGTATGAGTTTTAGGCATTTGGTGCTCCACAGCTCGACTAAACAGCTACTGGCCTTTATCTCTATTGCAGCAAAGTGGGTCCTCCAGAAGTCCCGTGCGATTAGAATACGTCTTTTAAGATGACCACGGCCGACAATGCCATGACTGATGACTTGGTGGCAACAGTGGACGACATTGAACGTCTCGGTTGCTCTAAACTGAGCATCGCTGCGGCCAGCTATTTCAACGTCGGGGCAGACATGGAGCAGACGTTGCGTGAGAACAAGATTGCATACCACAGGTAAAACAATTGATCTTTTTTTGTAAGTGTCAGGAAATCAGTCGCGTCTTACGATTTGGCGGATGATTTTGATTGTAAAGGTCTGTGATGGTGTTGGCATGCACCTCAAATTAGCCCTATTTATGAAATAACTAAACCGACAAAGAGGCAGGTCGTAGGATTGTCACCTATGATACTCAAATGTTTATTCTAGTAAGGATAATATGCACGTCCTTCTTTTTGCCTTATTTTCGCATAAAATGTCACTTTGATGGTTCTCTGATCGCATTATGGTTCTAAAAATGTTAGTTCCCAGTTCCATATAGTGGTACTTGGAGTTTCACCAGGTGACTTTCTGAAAAACATTTCCACCGTTGCCCCTCCGTTTCTGTTGTGTGATTGTGGCCAACCATCAATCAAGATGGCTGAGCCCTATCCCACCTATATGCAGTAAATAAAGTTGTTTCCTGAACATTAATAATAAATTGCGCGGTCAAGTACACACTGACGGAACAAGCGCTAACTCACAACTGTCGTTTTTATACTCATAGCGAAGAAGGCAAAGAGGTAACGTTTCTTTCTCGTCTTTCCTTTCAGCATGTAAAAACCTTCACAAAATAGAATTGTCTTAATGGGCAAAGGAAGTTAAATTTAAAAAAAAACTAAGAAATGCCAGAAAGAAAGAAAGAGGAAGTTGCTGACAGTAATCCACTGAAACAACCTCACGTAGGAATGTAAAGGTGATTAAGTTCTTTGTCCGTTAATGTCATTTTTGGTGCACTTACGCACGAGTTTTTCTTTTCTTTGATGATCATCGCCTCATATAGTTATCTAGATCTTTTCTTCCCGATCCTTCCAAGGACCTTTTTTTTTGTTAGTATCGGTTCGCAGTGGCAGTATCTTAAGCGCAGTTCTAGATGCCCGCTGGTGTTGAATTGAGTGAAAAAGCATGTTCCCGTAACCTGATGTTCATGCCGCGGCCTGACTGACCCACGTTTACTCTGCCATAGGTGAAGAGTATTTCATATATAACCTGCTTTTTCAAGGTATATGTGTTTTCTTGTGTTTCAAGTAACATTCATTGCGACGTTCCTGAGGGACAATTGTCTTAGGACACAGTTTCTTGAGACTGTTTGGTGCTGAAAATATATTAGGGATGTCATATCTGGAAGACAACCTTTTCATGTTGTGTGATACTCGGTTAATGTAGGGCATCGCAGCCGGGCGCTGTCTTTTGTACTTGTTGTTTTTAATTATTTCTGTCTATATTATTTAGCGCTCCCTCTTTCAGTGTGTACTTGACCTTCGCACTATTCATGAGTAATATGGATATCCAACTAACCCACCTTAATATTTACTGGTTCCCGAACGTTTCGTTTTTTTGCCCGCTCACTTAGACTACGCCTAAGACCGAAGGTACTCCGTAACGTGGCCCAGAGAAACATGGAGGTAACCTTGCTGGGAGATCAAGTGATGTCCATGCCAGTTGGAATCTCGCCAACAGCCTTCCAGAAGATGGCGAATCAAGACGGGGAGATCGCCACCGCCAGGGGTTTGAAAATCACTATCTCTGCACAAACATCTTCCGTCCAGCATCCATCGTATTTTATTGGCGTCTAGTGCGTTTTTGCTCTCTTCCATCCATATAAAGATATCCCGACCGATATAAGTGAGCTTGTAGTTCAGAGTATGCGCATGGTACCACAGAGCTGGCGCAAACAAAAAATCTCCTAAATGCGCTTTTTTTTTATTAACGAGACGGAATAGTTCCTTTCTGTGGAGGCTCAATCAAAGAGCATGGCGAACTTTATGGGACATTCCGGGAATAAAACGTTTTCAAGTAAATATCAAAATTCTAATTGATTTGCGTTCTATTAAACCCAGACAATTAGAGTCCTAGGAAAAATTACGCCATTTTGTCAATAAAAGGAGAAGTTTACAATTTTGTATATCTAACCCATATAATTCAAAAAAAAAAACATCTGTAACGCCACGGAATAAAAACTATCCGCCTACAAAAGTTTCATAACTGCGCATTGATATTTTATGTCAGCCTCGTGAAATATTCCTGGGGAACATTGGAATGTGTGTTGTTGTTCAGTAATTTTTTTTATTATTGTAGTGCATGCGTCGAGGCGTTGATGTCCAAGAAAGTTGGGGATGGAACACTCGTTCTACGTACTAACCCGCACTCGTAATTGTGCTAAAAAGTAGGTTCCACTTTGTGTGCAAGAAAATACATTCCGAAAATTGGCTGATGCACGATGTGGTATTAACAACGTCACAAAAGCTACGTGCGCCAAGCTGGAAGTAGCGCAATGAGATGCTGACAAGGACTTGCACAGGTGGCTACCACGAGTTCTGCAAGCGCGGGACGCTCATTGTTGCAGCCTAGCAGCCTATGATGGACAGCGAACCAAAGTGCACACCTTCTTTCTCCCGTCTAGCTGCTCAGGGTGCAAGAACCCTGCTGATTCAGGGAATGTTCAGCAGCATCAGTCTCGAAGACGTGAAGAAGGCAGCACCAGACGGGCTCCGCTGGTTCCAGTTGTACATCTTCAAGGACCGAAGCATCACCAGGGACGTTGTGGAACGCGCCGAAAGAGCTGGATACAGGGCTCTTGTACTGACAGTCGACATGCCCATCGCCGGAAAGCAGATTGCCCGGATCAAAAACAAGTTCATAACGCCGAAGGTTGCTAAGTACGTTGGAACGTAAAGTTAAATACATTGCGCAAGAAATATATACTAATCAGTTTCTTGAAGGGTCAGTTTGAACTTACAGAGACGAACTAAGAAAAGCCGGATGGGGACAAAATGGCTGACACAAAAATTTAGCTTTAGTACACTTTTTCATATGCGGAATTGTATTTTTCATCACAGGTTGTTCACATAAACACAAAATACTGATTAGTTGTTAAATTATTTACACAAAAATATTAAAAATATTGTGAGCCGCTGAAATTCTTCCTTTGAGTTACCTGTGCGTGGCATACCAAAAATACTGTATTTTCTATGGTGTGACTTACGAATACCTAACGACTAGCTCAATAAAGCCCATATAGTCAAACCTAGAATCACGGAACACCTTGATATTGGCAGAACGTTTAACGAAACCGAACATTTTTATTGATGTAAGGTGCGATTAACTTTGGCACCTTTTCAGTGACATTATACAGTTAGCTCATTCATGATCAGCTCCACAGAACCACTTGTTCTACTTCATGTCCGATGGGCGTACCAAAGTTGCTGAATTGATTTTTGATACCCACGTGCGGTTAACAAAAAGTAGGAATAAACGACACAATGAACAGAAAGTGAGGGCGCGAAAATTAGCTGGTGTAGCTTAGATATATCACAACCACGAGAATAAAAAAGGAAGCAAACGCGGCTTTTTTGTGCATGTTGTCTTTTGCTTTTTGAAGTCCCGGGATTGTGTTACGTCTAAACAACAAAATTGGATTTTGTTGTTTGTTATGCAGTCTACTGGTGGGTTGTGAAGTCCACCTATATTCCATCCCAAAAATCTCCAGAGTTCCGACAAAGACAGAGGGATGTGAATATCGCTCAGCAAGAACGATTTGTTATCGCGAGAACTCGCGCATTTAAAGGTGTGGTGGACCGATTTTCGTACTTTGCGCAAATACAGCTCAGAGCGAACCCTTGACTTTAATGACCTACGAGGCACGCGTTCGTTCTTCACAACTTGCAACAATAGTCGCAAAAAAAATTAAAGAAAAAAGAGCAGCATTCACGCCCTCAACTAGCAGCCAGAACAAGCGGCCACGTGATCTGGAGCCGATTATGTGCCGCCAGTGTTGATCATAGCCACGCGTTAGGGTTGGCAAAGCACGGGACACGCGCAGAGTTCCAGACATTTTTATGATTCGGCTATTGCCGTCATTGCAGCGATTAGACACGGGCCACTACCCAAATGCTTGTCGAGCTATTGATTACCACGAGCCCTCATAGAGTGGTCACGCAATGCTCGGGTCCAATCTATGAGCCACATTCAACTATCGTCACTAGGGGGTCTATAATGGCCTCAGTGGGGTGCAGTGCAACCTTTAAACTACGTCATCAAGTTTCGCAAAGAAGAGTTAAAAGAAAACGCTCGCTTTTGTCTTTGAAATTACACCGTAACAAAGGAGTTTCTGGGTCAGTGACGTTGCGTGCGAGTATACTTGTGTCTCACTGGTGCCAGTAAGCTCGTGTAAACTGTAAAAACAAATTCCAAGCAATATCGTTGCAAGGCCCCTTTAAGTGCCTATCTAAAGCGATGCGTTCGCGCATTAGGGTTTGTCACCACCGTAGATGTTTGTGAGATAAAATATGCACTACGAAATT